>CM069166.1:1890734-1900734 GCA_035221665.1 Okamejei kenojei | reverse complement strand
ACCTGTGTGGGGTTTCTCCGGGTGCTCTGGTTTCCTCCCACTCTCCAAAGACGTGCAGGTTTCTAGGTTAATGCCTTCTGTAAATTGTCCCCAGTGCGTGTAGGACAGAGCTAGTGTGCGGGGGTCGCTGGTCGTCGCGGCCTCGGTGGGCCAAAGGGCCTGTTTCCACGCTGTATCTCTAAACTAAACTACTCAGTGGCTGAGCAGCATCTGCGGAGAAGGAGACGGGTCAATGACCTTTCTTCAGGGCGGTCCATGATGTAATGGTTAACCTACCGGACGCAGCTGGATATCTGGACCATTAATTCTGAAACATGAGTATGAATCCCAACAGAGCTCCTTGCTGGACTGAACCAAAGTAACTAAATAAGCCTGGAATTTTAAATTAAAGCACATCTAAGTCATAATACCCATCTAACCCTCCGATGACCTATGCGGAAGGAAATCTTCTATTATTAGCTCGAGTTGGTAGAACATAGAACAATACAGCTCAAGAGTTCATAAGTGATAGGAGCAGAATTAGACCATTCGGCCCATCAAGTCTACTTCGCCATTCAATTGTGGCTGATCTATCTTTCCCTCTCAGCCCCATTCTCCTGCCTTCTCCCCATAGCGATGATTAACAGGACCAACTGGGATGTGTTTGAGCACCGGGACCTGGAGTTGTTCACAGACAGTGTACTGTGTTACATTAAAAACTGCATGGACACGGTCAAACGCATCAGGGTCTACCCCAACCAGAAGCCCTGGATGACCCGGGAGGTCCAGCGGCTGTTAAAGGAGAGGAACACCACTTTTAGGTCTGGCGATAGGGCTTTATACAGCACGGCCCGAGCTAACCTGAAGAGAGGCATCAGAGAGGCCAGGTCAGACTACAGGAGGAAGATAGAGGACCACCTGGATAGAGAGGCCAGGTCAGACTACAGGAGGAAGATAGAGGACCACCTGGACAGAGAGGCCAGATCAGACTACAGGAGGAAGATAGAGGACCACCTGGACAGTAACAACTGCAGGCAGGTGTGGCAGGGGATCCAGTATCTCACCAACTATGACAAACCTTGGAGCTGCTGAAGGTGACGCCTTGTTGGCAGAGGAGCTGAACCTCTTCTTTGCTCGCTTTGAAGTGGAGCCCCCAGAGACAGCCACATCACACCACATGGTCCACAGCAGCCTGACCCTCAAGATAGAGGAGCGTGAGGTGAGGCGCACGCTGCGGGCCATCAATCCGAGGAAGGCCACTGGACCCAACGGCGTCTCTGGACGCGCGCTGAAGGACTGCGCAGACCAGCTGGCCGGAGTCCTCACGATGAGGGTGCTCAGGAAGAATAACATCACTCAGAGACTGCTGCTGTCCTTTTATCGGTGCTCCATTGAGAGCACCCTAACATACTGTGTATGCGTGTGGTACACCAGCTGCACAGCGGCTCAGAGGAAAGCGCTCCAGAGGGCCATTGACAACGCCCAGAGGATTGTCGGCTGCCCTCTCCCTACCTACTGTCCATATGGTGCCAGCACAATAACCTGGCCCTCAACACCAGCAAAACCAAGGAACTGATTGTGGACTTTGGAAGGAGTAGGATGGGGACCCACAGTCCTGTTTATATCAACGGGTCGATGGTTGAAAGGGTCAAGAGCTTCAAATTCCTGGGCGTGCACATCTGTGAAGATCTTTCCTGGTCCGAGAACACAGATGCAATTATTAAGAAAGCTCATCAGCGCCTCTACTTCCTGAGAAGATCACGGAGAGTCGGTCTGTCAAGGAGGACTCTCTCTAACTTCTACAGGTGCACAGTAGAGAGCATGCTGACCGGTTGCATCGTGGCTTGGTTCGGCAACTTGAGCACCAAGGAGAGGAAAAGACTACAAAAGGTAATAAATACTGTCCAGTCCAGAATCGGCTCTGACCCTCCTTCCATCGCTGTCTCAAAAAGGCTGGCAGCATCATCAAGGACCCACACCACCCTGGCCACTCACTCATCTCCCCGCTACCTTCAGGTAGAAGGTACAGGAGCCTGAGGACTGCAACGACCCGGTTCAGGAATAGCTACTTCCCCACAGCCATCAGGCTATTAAACCTGGCTCGGACAAAACTCTGAACATTAATACCCCTCCATCTGTTATTTGCACTTTATCAATTTATTAATTAATGTGTGTATTTACGTATATAATTGTGGTCAATGCCTACTATGTTCTGTTGTGCTATGCAAAGAAAGAATGTCATTGTCCTGTCAGGGACACATGACAATAAACTCGTTTGACTCTTTTGACTTGACTTTGAACAGACTTAAAAACAGTTTGTACCCCACTGCTATAAAGGCACTGAATGTAGCGGGCGAGGAACTAAGGGACTGTGGTTGTTACACTGTGAAATCCACAGAAGGATGGAGGGTTGGGTGTTTATGCGTGCTATTTTCATATTTATTTCAGTTGTTTATCTTTTTTAATATTTTCCTTGTATGTGTCGTTAGGTTTTAGAAATGTTTGAATGGTGGACTGACTGGCTGACATTTTTTTAATTTTGTTGTACATGGTTCATGTTACAATGACAATAAAGAAACTATTCTGTTCTATTCTATTCTAGCCTCTAACATCCGTACAAACCCACAAGCCTGTCCCACTGAGTTACTCCAGCATGTTGCTTCTATCTTTGGTGTAAACCAACATCTGCTGTTCCTTCCTACACATTTAACCTACAAACCTCTACCTCTTTGGACTTCATAAATTGTGGGAGCAGATTTAGACCATTCGGCCCATCAAGTTTACTCTGCCATTCAATCATGGTTGATCTACCTAACCCCATTCTCCTGCCTTCTCCCCATAACCCCTGACACCCGTACTAATCAAGAATCTATCTATCTCTGACTTAAAAATACCCACTGACTTGGCCTCCACAGCCGTCTGTGGCAGTGAATTCCACAGATTCACCACCCTCTGACTAAAGAAATTCCTCCTCATCTCCTTCCTAAAGGAATGTCCTTTAATTCCGAGGGTTTGCCAGGCCCTTTAGCCCACCATGTGTGTGCCAAACATGCTGCCAAGACTAACTCTTACTTGCCTCCACATAACCCATACCCCACTATACCCTACATATCCATGTGTGTATCCAAAAGCCTTCAAAATGCCACAATCATATTCGCCTCAACCACCACCCCTGGCAGGGCGTTCCAGGCACCCACCACCCTCTGTGCAAAATAACTTGCCCCGCACATGTCCTTTAGACTTTGCCCCTCCACCTTAAAGCTATGCCCTCTACCATTTTTTGGATTTTATTTGACTGCTTACTCTATCTATGCCTCTCGTAATTTTAATACTCTACCTCCTCTGATCAGGAGTAAATCGGGATGGGTGTTACTTGCGAGTCCTTGTGTACAAACAAATAAACATTTTAAGGGTATTTTCTGAAGAAGGGTCCTGACCTGATACACCACCAATCCATGTCCTCCAAAGATGCTGCCTGACCCGATGAGTTAGTCCAGTACTTTGGCTGAACTTTCTCCTGCCCACCAGTGCTTGGTCTATATCCCTGTAAACCATCGATCCATCTACCTGCCCATGGTATGTCAATATCACAGAAGAAGAACACAATCCTTATCTAGTTGTATCCATTGTTCCCCCTTGAACCTAACTCCATAGAGATATTCCTGGCAAGAACGATCACTTAACATGAATGATGTGTAAGATTAAGATTCCAGATTCAGGGACAGTTTCTTCCCAACTATTCTCAGGCGAATGAAGCTGTGTGGCAAATGAAATGTATAAAATCATGAGAGGAACATTGCCCTACTTTGACAAAAGGAAGCAACTGATAATTTTGTCAAAGTTGAGTTATTGCTTGTTTTGGGGTATTTGAGATGTGCTCCACACAATGGCGAACAAAATAAGTCCTTCTCTGAATACAATTTGAAAATATTTATACCAGAGAAGTAAGAAATTCCATCGCAGAGAGCTGAAAGAAAAACACATTTTCCTCATTTGCAAGAAAACTCCTTTCTGCCAGTTGCTTCCTTTTGTCAAAGTAGGGCAGTATAGATCAGGTTGATTGCCCAGAGCAGTTGAAGCGAGGACCAGAGGACACAGGTTCAAGGTGATCGAGAAAAAATTAATAGGAATCTGAGGGGTAACTTTTTCACACAAAGGGGGTGGGTGTATGGAACAAGCTGCCAGAGGAGTTGGTTGAGGCTGGGACTATCCCAACATTTAATAAACAGTTAGACAAGTACATGGATAGGACAGGTTTGGAGGGATATGGACCAAACACGGGCAAATGGGACTAGTGTAGCTGGGACATGTTGGCCAGTGTGGGCAGGTTGGGCTGAAGGGCCTGTTTCCACACTGTATCACTCTATGGAACCATCCTACCACAACTAGACAGCAGTCCTGAACTACTATCTACCTCATTGGTGACCCTCGGACTATCTTTGAACGGACTTTACTAGCTTTGCCTTGCACTAAACGTTATTCCCTCACCATGTATCTACACACTGTGAACGGCTCGATTGTAATCATGTATTGTCTTTCCGCCGTCTGGCTAGCACGCAACAAAAGCTTTTCACTGTACCTCGGTCCACGTAACAGTAAACGGAACTGAACTGTAATGTTTGCAATGCCTTTTCTCCAACACTTTTATTTCAGTTGTTACTTGTGACTTTTAGCTCACCGTACTTCCACAGTTTGTGCTCAGCGTTGTATTCCCACTGGAGAACTGTGACAACGTCTCCAACACATGAACAATGATTGTCAAGCCTACCTTCATGTTTCTTGGCAGCCTTGTTGTCACCTGACATGGCTTACTATGGTACATCCTGGGCGTGATAGCTCTCCCACACACAGCGTCAAAAAGATGTAAGGGCTGCTGTAACTCAGCGGGTCAGGCAGCATCTCTGGGGAACAGAGAATCAGGGCAGCAGGCTGGCCCAGCGGTAGAGTTGCTGCCTCACAGCGCCACAGCCAGGTTCAATCCCGACTACAGGGGCTGTCTGTACGGAGTTTGTCCGTTCTCCCCGTGACCGCGTGGGTTTTCTCCGAGACCTTCAGTTTCCTCCCACGGTCTAAAGACGTGCAGGTTTGTAGGTTAATCGGCTTTTTTATAAATGTAAATTGTCCCTAGTGTGTGTGGGATAGTGCTAGTGTGCGGGGATCGCTGGTCGGAGCAGACTCGGTGGGCTGAAGGGCCTGTTTCCACACTGTATCTCTAAACTAAACATTTTCAGCATGTATGCTCTCCTTGTAACTAATACTTTTAAGGCGGAGATAGACAGATTGTTGATTAGTACAGGTGTCTGCGGTTATGGGGAGAAGCCAGGAGAATGGGGTTGAGAGGGCGAGATAGATCAGCCATGATTGAATGGCGTAGTAGACTTGATGGGCTGAATGGCCTAATTCTGCTCCTATCACTAATGAACATGAATACTGGATTCCGACAGTTGCTGGTTTGCTGGCAGGAGATTGATGAATGGGAGAACTGGCATTAAGAACACTTGTGACAGACACAGAATGCTGGAGTAACTCAGCGGGACAGGCAACATCTCTGGAGAGAAGGAACGGGTGACGTTTCGGGTCGAGACCCTTCTTCAGACTGAAGATTAAGAACACTTGTATCTCCAATTAATATTATTTACAGATGAAGGGACTCGAGTTGGAATTGGCAGTGAATCGATTCAGATGCAGTTCTTTTCACAATGAGTGCACTGCGCTTGAAATGATGTTCTGGTTATATAACACAGTGGCACAAACCCGCGCCTTTATCAAGCATTCAAAGATACAGCTCGATAGGACTTTGGTGAGACCGCATTGGAGTATTACATGCAATTCAGGTCACCCCGATGTAGGAAGGGTGTGAGGCTTTGGAGAGACTGCAGGAGTTAAATTATTTACCAGAATGATAGCTGGATTGGAAAGTATTAGCTACAAGTTCTGATTGGAAAGGCGGGACTGTCATACGCTGAGAGAATGGAGCGGCTGGGCTTGTACACTCTGGAGTTTAGAAGGATGAGAGGGGATCTCATTGAAACATATAAGATTATTAAGGGTTTGGACACACTAGAGACAGGAAACATGTTCCCGATGTTGGGGGAGTCCAGAACCAGGGGCCACACACAGTTTAAGAATAAGGAGTAAGCCATTTAGAACGGAGACGAGGAAACAATTTTTCTCACAGAGAGTGGTGAGTCTGTGGAATTCTCTGCCTCCGAGGGCGGTGGAGGCCGGTTCTCTGGATGCTTTCAAGAGAGAGCTAGATAGGGCTCTTAAAAATAACGGAGTCAGGGGATATGGGGAGAAGGCAGGAACGGGGTACTGATTGGGGATGATCAGCCATGATCACATTGAATGGCGGTGCTGGCTCGAAGGGCCGAATGGCCTCCTCCTGCACCTATTGTGTATTGTCTATTGTGTCTGTGTAGAATAGTGTTAGTGTGGGGGGATCGTTGGTCGGTGGGCCGAAGGGCCTGTTTCCGTGTTGTGTCTCTTAAAGCAAAGACTCTATCCAGAACTTTGTGCTGAAGAAGGGTGCAGCCAAGATGGAGGAGCCCCATCATCAAGCTGCATGTAGAACATCGGACAGTACAGCACAAGAAGGGCCGAAGGCCTGTTTCCACGCTGTATCTCTCAACTAAACCAATCATGTTGGGCACGGACATTGTGGGCCGAAGGGTCTATTTCCTGTGCTGTTCTGTTCCATGTTCTATGTAACATGACAATAATCTTTATTCTGAAGAAGGGTCTCGACCCGAAACGTCGCCTATTCCTTCTCTCCATAGATGCTGCCTCACCCGCTGAGTTCCTCCAGCATTTTTGTCTACCTTTAGATTCTTTATGCCGGCCGACTAGCATTGCCCGTTTTCACCTGTCTTTCCCTATCTTGTGCTAGATCTGTCACAGCAGAGGGTACACCTTGCATTGTCCAGTGCAACATGCTGCTTCTAAACTCACTTTGTCTGACCAGTATACACAGTGCGTTGGGGAATGCTGATTGGCAGTGGTATAATGGTTGTGATGTTGCTTGCCGCTTGCATGTTCCAGGCACGTTTCTCTGCCTGCCTCTTCAGCTCCACTGAAAGACATCTCTGTCAGCTTTCAGCGAGATCTGTCCCCTTCGCGGAGAGCAACGTATAATCCGGCCTGCACAGACAAGAATGACCTTTGGTTAAAGTCCAACCTATCAACTTTTTTTTTCTTCCTCAGGCTTGAACCCGATTGCCAACCTGCAAGCTTCCAATGGTGGACTGGTTTATGGAGGGACCGGACCCAAGGACCAGACACAAGACAATGGGCTTCCTACGGTGGACACCGTGGCTTTGCTGGATTATGGTCCTCAACTCAAGCCCTGCAGAAGGTAAGGGACTGGTTCCAATGGCCGGGCGCTGAGCAGTCCGCACTTGGAGTTCTCTCGGTACTTTGTCACTCCCTCCGTAACATCATGCAATTTGCCACCGGTCACGGTGGTGCAGCGGTAGAGTTCCTGCCTCAGAGCGCCGGAGACCCGGGTTCAATCCCGACTACGGCTGCTGTCTGTACGGAGTTTGTACGTTCTCCCCGTGACCTGCGTGGGTTTTCTCCGAGACCTTCGGTTCCCTCCCACACTCCAAAGACGTACAGGTTTGTAGGTTAATTGGCTTGTAAACATTGTCCAGTATAAAATTGTCCATTGCTGAGTGTAAACCCTGTCCCACGGTCATTCCAAGAGCTCTCCCGAGTTTGCCCTGATTCGAACTCGGAGATTTACGGTAATGGCCGCTCGTCGGTACTCGGGGCTCTCGTGGACATTTTTCAACAAAATCTTCACGAGTCTTCCCGAGTACCTGCCGTTAGCGCTAAGAGACGTCCCCGAGCTCTGACGTACTCGCTACGTTCATTCTCCGTGCTTACCACGAGTTTGATTTTGTTTAAACTCGGGAGAGCTCTTGGAATGGGACAGGGTTTTGATGCTCTACCTGGAGGTTTTCAGCGTACTACATCCAGATCCACAGCCCTGTTTCTGCTGCAGGGGTGTGCGGCTTGCTAGAGGGGGTCTGGACAGCAGTTTGCGAGATGTCGGTACACTCAAACATTGGCCACAACACAGTGCCCAGGTTCCAACGCGGCTCCTGTTCAGTTTGGTCCAAGATGCGGAGGAAAGCTCGTACTCGGCTGGCAGGCTGTTGTGTGGTGGAAGGAACTGCAGATGCTGGTTTACACTGAAGATAGACACAAAATGTTGGAGTAACTCAGCGGGACAGGCAGCATCTCTGGAGAGAAGGAATGGGTGACGTTTCGTGTCAAGACGTCTGAAGAACAGTCACGACCCCAATTCCTTCTCTCCAGAGATGTTACCTGTCCCGCTGAGTTACTCCAGCGCTTTGTGTCTATCTTCAAGGAACTGCAGGTGCTGATCTCCTCCAAAGTTAGACATTTAATGCTGGAATAACTCAGCGGGACAGGCAGCATCTCTAGAGAGAAGGAATGATTGACGTTTCAGGTCGGGACCCTTCTTCAGACGTCTCTCTCCAGAGATGTTGCCTGTCCCGCTGAGTTACTCCAGCATTTCGTGTCTCTCCAGGCTGTTGTGTGGCTTACAGTGTGCGTAAGATGTAGATCACAGCTCCACCCGCGGGAAGGAAACAAATTCTCGCGTATAGCTGTCGGCTAAGGCAGCGACTGTCAATTTGTATTGACCCATGTGCACTAGATGTAAGATGCGGCCGCGGGCAAGACTGTCAATGACGGAATCTGTAGCCACTTCCATGAACTCTCTTTACTTATGCAATGCCTTGAGTGTGAACAGTGCTGAACTGCCATCTACCTCATCAGTGACCCTCGGACTATCCTTGATCGGACTTTGCTGGCTTTACCTTGCACTAAACGTTATTCCCTCATCACATTTCATGTAACCATATAACATTATAAAAGGACCGGACAAGCTAGATGCAGGAAAAATGTTCCCAATGTTGGGCGAGTCCAGAACCAGGGGACACAGTCTTAGAATAAAGGGGAGGCCATTTAAGACTGAGGTGAGATAAAACTTTTTCACCCAGAGAGTTGTGAATTTGTGGAATTCCCTGCCACAGAGGGCAGTGGAGGCCAAGTCACTGGATGGATTTAAGAGAGAGTTAGATAGAGCTCTAGGGGCTAGTGGAGTCAAGGGATATGGGGAGAAGGCAGGCACGGGTTATTGATTGGGGACGATCAGCCATGATCACAATGAATGGCGGTGCTGGCTCGAAGGGCCGAATGGCCTCCTCCTGCACCTATTTTCTATGTTTCTGCTTTCCGCTAACTGGTTAGCACGCAACAAAAGCTTTTCACTGTACCTCGGTACACGTGACAATAAACTAAACCACAACAACATCACATAGGTTATGCTTCAGACTGTGATTGGTTCTTGTTTGACTGGGTTTCATGGTTTAAAACGTGACGATTTTGCACGGAGCATCTCTATAGTCATCGGTGTGAGGTGATTAGCTGCCCCATAGCAACCGGATAGAGCACGAAAAGCCGGTGTAACTCAGCGGGACGGGCATCAACTCTGGAGAGAAGGAATGGGTGACGTTTCAGACTTTTCAAGAATACCCTTCAGAAGCCAATCACTAGAGACAATAGACAATAGGTGCAGGAGTAGAGGCCATTCGGCCCTTCGAACCAGCACCGCCATTCAATGTGATCATGGCTGATCATCCCCAATCAGTACCCCGTTCCTGCCCTCTCCCCATATCCCCTGACTCTGCTATCTTTAAGAGACTAGAATGCACTGCCAGGGGTAGTGGTTGTAGCAGATACATCAGTGGGATTTAAAAGACTTTTGGATAGGCAAGTGGACATGCTCGGCATGGATGGACATGGGTTCTGTGTTGGTAGATGAGTGATGGGTCTTGGCATCATGTAGAAACAAAGAACTTCAGATGCTGGTTCGTACCAAAGATAGACACAAAGTGCTGGAGGATACTGCCTGACCCACTGATTTATTCCAGCACTTCGTGTCTATATCTTCGATGTAAGCCAGCATCTGCAGTTCATTCCTACACAG
>CM069166.1:1820734-1885734 GCA_035221665.1 Okamejei kenojei | reverse complement strand
CCCACTCCTACTCCCAGAGCGGGGCCAAGACGGTTGAAGATAGACACAAAATGCAGGAGTAACTCAGCGGGGCCGGCAGCATCTCTGGAGAGAAGCAATGGGTGACGTTTCGGGTCTCGACCAAAAGCATCATCCATTCCTCTTCTCCAGAGATGCTGCCGGCCCCGCTGAGTTACTCCAGCATTCTGTGTCAATCTTCGGTGTAAATCAGCATCTGCAGTTTCTTCCCACAGATTAGGAGAGAGATCAGGTTAGTTTATCGTTGTGTGTGCCAAGGTTCGGTGTGAAGGTTTTGTTTCGTGCTCTTGCCTAACAGAGGGAATGGGAGTGAGACATCCACATTGTTGATGAGATTGCTGCAATTCTCATCCCAGACTAGAGAGGCTGTGGGATCATTGCTCTCACGTTCTTTGTGGTCATTTGTGAACAGGTCAGGGATGATTAGGGAGGGGGAGCCTGCGTAGGCAGAGTCCGCACTGTCTGAGCTGGGCGTGGGTCCGTGCGGTGAGGTAGATGGGCCGTAAACGCACAGACACGGCACCCTGGTGAAGCTGTAGTGAGAGTAGCTGAGGGCAATCTGCTAATAATGAACCTGCACATCTCACATAGCCACCTGGCCGCACGGCGGGGCAGCGGTAGTGTTGCTGCATCACAGCGCCAGAGACCCGGGTTCAATCCCGACTTCGGGTGCTGTCTGTACAGACTTTGTACATTCTCCCCGTGACCTGCGTGCGTTTTTCTCCGAGATCGCCGGTTTCCTCCCACCCTCCAAAGACGTACAGGTTTGTAGGTTAATTAACTTGGTGTAAGTGTAAAATTGTCCCCAATGTGTGTAGATTAGTGCTAGTCTGTAAATTCTCCCCGTGACCGACAGTCAGACTGTTCAGAGAACTGGGAAGGGGGGGGGTATGGAGAGAGAGGGAAAGCGAGGGCTATCTGAAGTTCGAGAAGTCAATGTTCACTCTGACAGTGGAGGAGGCCCAGGACAGAAAGGTCAGTGTGGGAATGGGACGGGGAGTTAAAGTGTTGAGCAACTACAAGATGCTGGGCTGATGGGACTGGGGGGTGGGGGGGGGGGAGAGGTTTGAGACGGATCAGCTAAACTCCCTCTCGGAGATGACAATGCAGTGAACTCTGTGCCTGGCAGTCAGAGCATTCAATGCGCTGATGAAATTCACACCGTTTCAATTGCTTAATTGGCCAGTGGATGCTAACGGCTCCGGGCACTGTTTTCTGTAAATCTGAGCTAATTTAATCTGTGTTGTGAAAAGTTTTTTTTTAAAGCAAGAGAGAATCTGCCATTTAGACGTGCAGGGTAATATCGCTTGATGCCCGCAGAGAGACTGCAGTAAGTGTGAAGATGTGAAGACATGGCCCCTTGTAGACACGACAGCTGCTGCTTTTAATGGAGGGGTCTCGTATTCATAAGTTCCCGGAGCAGGATTAGGCCATTCGGCCCATCAGGTCCACGTCATCCGATCACGACTGATCTTAGATCAGATGTTGCATATAAATCTTAGGGCTAACGGAATCAAGGGACATGGGGAGAAGGCAGGAACGGGGTTCTCGTTTTGGTTGTTCAGCCATGATCATATTGAATGACGGTACTGGCTCGAAGGGCCGAATGGCCTACTCCTGCACCTATTTTCTATGTTTCTGTCTACCTTCCCCTCTCAACCCCATTCTCCTGCCTTCTCCCCATAACCCCTGACACCCGTTCTAATTAAGAATCTATCTATCTCTGCCTTAGAAATATCCACTGACTGGACCTCCACAGCCTTCTGTGGCAAATAATTCCAAAGATTCACCACCCTCTGACTAAAGAAATTCCTCCCCATCTCCTTTCTAAAGTGCTGCCTATCTCCTTCCGAAGAAAGGTCCCGTCCCGAAAAACCACCTGCCCAAGTTCTCCATGGATGCTGCCTGACCCGCTGAGTTACTCCAGCATTTTGTGTCTCCCTGTTTGAAAATCAGCATCTGCATTTCCTTGTTTCGTAAGTTCATAAGTGATTGGAGCAGAATTAGGCCATTCGGCCCATCAAGTCTACTCCGCCATTCATTTATGGTCTATCTCTCTCTCCCTCCTAACCCCACTCTCCCCATAACCCCTGACACCCGTACAAATCAGGAATTATTATATTTCTCCCTTTTCCTCTCAGTTTCACACTCTCCAGGTGATCAATAGTCAGCATGGAGATGCGGGCCGAATGAATGCATGAAATTAATGAATAAGTGTATTGGCACACATACAAGGAATTTGCCTTGGTGCTCCGCCCGCAATGGACAACATGACATACAGTGACAGTTAGGAAGGGCCTGGTTCTCTGCTGTCTCCAAACTAAACTCTAAATATAATATATAATAAATAATAATTATTAAAAATATTTAATAAACAAAAAACCAACAAGTTAATGTCCAGCCTTTGAATGGTGGAATCTGAAGAAGGATCCCAACCCGAAACGTCACCTGTTTTTTTTCCCAGAGATGCTGCCCAACCCACTGAGTTACTCCAGCACTTTGTGTCTTTGCTTGGCTTCTTGTTTGTTTAAGGTACAGTGTGGAAACAGGCCCTTCAGCCCACCGAGTTCATGCTGACCAGCGATCAACCTTCCACACTAGGGCCAATTTACAGAAGCCAATGAACCTACAAACCTGCGCGTCATTGGGATGAAACCGGAGCACCCGGAGAAACCCACGTGGTCACATGGAGAGCGTGCAAACTCCACGCACAAACTCCATGCACAAACAATACCCAAGCTCATCTCCCGAGGTTGGGATCGAACCTGGCTCTCTGGTGCTGTGAGACTAATCCTACCTTTGTGTTTTTGTGCAGTCTGTAAATGGAAATATTTTTCCAATCGAAATACTTCTCCCCCTTTGCAAGTTAATTTAGTTTAGTTTAGTTTAGAGAAACAGTGCGGAAACAGGCCCCTCAGCCCACCGGGTCCGCACGGACCACGACCCCCCGCATATCAACACTACCCTACACACACTAGGGACAATTTACATTAATACCAAGTAAATTAACCTACAAACCTGCATGTCTTTGGAGTGTGGGAGGAAACCGAAGATTTCGGAGAAAACCCACGCAGGTCACGGTGAGAACGTGCAAACTCCGTACAGACAGCACCCGTAGTCGGGAACAAACCCGGGTCTCTGGCGCTGTGAGGCAGCAACTCTACCGCCGTGCCACCCTGGTCAAGATTTAAGGCTGGTGTGGGACTTGAACCTGTGACCTTCCAGCTGAAGGCTATGCAGGATAGAGTTGTGGAGCTGGAGGGTGAGGAAGGGGTTAAAGCTGTCTTCAATCTGCAAGTTACCAGCACCCTCTGACGGTGGCAAGCGCAGCCATTAGTGCTGCTCTTGGACAGAAGTACATCGCTCCGTGATTCATTGCTTTGTACTGAGCTGCTGCTGTACTCCATCCATCATTTTTTTCAAGTGCCATTCCTGCCCGGCCTGTCATCCGATCCCCATTAGATCCAACATAATGAAATCTGAGGCTGCTAATTACACCTGAATACTGGAGCGCACTTTGGCCTGACCCCAGCTGTCACTGACAATGAGGTGTGATGGGAATCATATCTGAGAGAGGTTCTCCTGCACCATAATCCCTGCGCCACACAATACGCACGGAAACTGCTCCTTCAGACACCAAGCTTGCACCAGCCATCGGGCATTCCTTCCTTTGTCTCTCATAGAAAAATAGTTGCAGGAGGAGGCCATTTGGCCCTTCAAGCCAGCACCGCCATTCATTGTGATCATGGCTGATCGTCCCCTATCAATAACCCGTGCCTGCCTTCTCCCCATATCCATTGACTCCACTAGCCCCTAAAGCTCAATCTAATTGAGGGGGGATCTTGTAGAAACTTACAAAATTCTTAAGGGGTTGGATAGGCTAGATGCAGGAAGATTGTTCCCGATGTTGGGGAAGTCCAGAACAAGGGGTCACAGTTTAAGGATAAGGGGGAAGTATTTTAGGACCGAGATGAGAAAATCATTTTTCACACAGAGAGTGGTGAGTCTCTGGAATTCTCTGCCACAGAAGGTAGTTGAGGCCAGTTCATTGGCTATATTTAAGAGGGAGTTAGATGTGGCCCTTGTGGCTAAAGGGATCAGGGGGTATGGAGAGAAGGCAGGTACAGGATACTGAGTTGGATGATCAGCCATGATCATATTGAATGGCGGTGCAGGCTCGAAGGGCCGAATGGCCTACTCCTGCACCTATTTTCTATGTTTCTATGTTTCTCACTCTCTCGTAAATCCATCCAGTGACTTGGCCTCCACTGCCCTCTGTGGCAGGGAATTCCATAACTTCACAGCTCTCTGGGTGAAAACGTTTTTTTCTCACCTCAGTCTTAAATGACCTCCCCTTTATTCTAAGCCCTGTTCCTTCCTACAAATCCCCACGGGATCTCGGAGAAAACCCACGCAGGTCACGGGGAGAACGTACAAACTCCGTACAGACAGCACCCGTGGTCAGGATTGAACCCGGGTCCCTGGCGCAGTGAGGCAGCAACTCTACCGCTGCGCCCCCGTGCCGCACTGTCTTTGCATTGCTGTCTCGCTGTCTGTTACAGGGCTGTTCCACGTCAGGTAGCTCATCGAGCTGTGACCCTCGGTTGGAGCTCTGACCCGTTGTACGAGTGGGAGCTGCTCGCTCTGATCTGACGCTATTTATAGCCAGCCTCTGTCCGCAAACCCACAACCAATTATTTCCCAGCCCAACAAATCTCATTGCATGGCCTGTAGATTTGTTTAGTTTAGAGATACAGCTCGGAAACAGGCCCTTCTGCCCACTGAGTCCGTGCCGACCAGCGATCCCCGCACACTAACACTACCCTGCACACCCTCGGGACAATTTACACTTATACCAAGCCAATTAACCTACAAACCTGTCCGTCTAGAATGGATCGACTTAGCTTATAGTCACTGGAATTTAGAAGGATGAGAGGATATCTTATGGAAGCATGTAAAACTCTTAAGGGCCTGGCAGGAAACATGGTCCCGATGTTGGGGGAGTTTGGACCCAGGTCTTCTGATGCTAACTCAGAGTTTTACAGCTTCAAGCTCAATGTAACATGGCGGCACGGTGGCGCAGCGGTAGAGTTGCTGCCTCACAGCGCCAGAGACCCGGGTTCCATCCCGACTACGGGCGCTGTCTGTACGGAGTTTGCACGTTCTCCCCGTGACCCGCGTGGGTTTTCTCCGAGATCTTCGGTTTCCGCCCACACTCTAAAGGCGTACAGGTTAATTTGCAGGTTAATTGGCTTGGTATGGATGTAAATTATCCCTCGTGTGTTAATGAGCGGGGATCGTTGGTCGGTACGGACTCGGTGGGCCGAAGGGCCTGTTTCCACGCTGCATCTCTAAACTAATAACTCTTTGTCAGCGACTGTACCCAACTAATTATACCGATCAATGGTGTCCATGACCACTGTATACTGTGGCTGTAATATGATCACAAGATCATAAGTGATAGGAGCAGAATTAGGCCATTCAGCCCATCAAATCTACTCTACCATTCAATCATAGCTGATCTATCTCTCCCTCCTAACCCCATTCTCCTGCCTTCTCCCCATAACCCCTGATACCCGCACTAATGAAGAATCAAGAAAAACCTTTCATTCTGAGGCTGTGACCTCTGGTCCTAGACTCCCCCACCAGTGGAAACATCCTCTCCACATCCACTCTATCCATGCCTTTCACTATTCTGTACGTTTCAATGAGGTTCCCCCTCATCCTTCTAAACTCCAGCGAGTACAGGCCCAGTGCTGACAAACGCTCATCATACGTTAACCCACTCATTCCTGGGATCATTCAGGTAAACCTCCTCTGGACCCTCCCCAGAGCCGGCACATCCTTCCTCAGATATGGAGCCCAGAATGGCTCGCAACACTCCAAATGCGGCCTGACCAAGCATTACATCCCTGTTTTTGTATGTTAGCCCTCTTGAAATGTGGACACACACACTGTATAATAGAGACTGCATGCTGCTTACATTTGGTGTGATTCTCTTGGTTGTATGCAAAGCATTTCACTGTATCCAGGCTGCATGTGACAATACAGTAACTACTGAATTATTAAACTGATCAATAGGGTCTGCACATAATGTGGTTTGTGACAGCATTGATCAATGGGGTCTGTAGACACTGCGGTCAGTATTTGCACTGATCAATAAATAGAGTCTGTGTATAATGTGACACAGAGTGCTGGAGTAACTCAGCGGGTCAGGCAGCATCTGTGGGGAACATGGATAGGTGACGTTTCACAGAGTGCTGGAGTAACTCAGCGGGTCAGGCAGCATCTGTGGAGAACATGGATAGGTGACGTATCACAGAGTGCTGGAGTAACTCAGCGGGTCAGGCAGCATCTGTGGAGAACATGGATAGGTGACGTTTCACAGAGTGCTGGAGTAACTCAGCGGGTCAGGCAGCATCTGTGGAGAGCATGGATAGGTGACGTTTTGGGCCTGCACCCATCTCATTGGAACCAAACCGTCACCTATCCATGTTCTTCAGAGAGGCTGCCTGACCCGCTGAGTTCCTCCAACGCTTTGTGTCCTTTTGTGTAAACCAGCATCTGCCGTTCCTTGTTTCTGTACACACTGCGGTTTGTAATGGGATTGGTCAATAGGGTCAGTACATAATGTGGTTTGTAATCGTGCAAATCAATAGAGAGTCTCGACCCGAAACGTCACCCATTCATGTCATATTCATATGTCTATTGTCTATTGTCCTTCGCTCTGGAGACGCTGCCTGTCCCGCTGTGTCACTCCAGCATTTTGCGTCTATCTTCGGATCTGTACATAATGTGATTTGTGATTGTACCGATCAATAAGGTCTGTAGACACTGCGGGCTGTAACGTTACTAGATAATTAAGGTCTGAACCCCTTTGGAAATGGACATTGAACTGACTGAGCCAGGAAATGTGTTTGTTCCTCCATCAGAGAAGGCAGGGACACGTATTAGCCCACACGGGCTGCTCGGCCGCTTCTCTGAACCCTAATTATGCTGCCACCTTCAAAGGCACCTGATCCAAAGGACTCAGGGCCGTTTAATAGCAGAGGATTGAGAGACAGTGGTAAAGGTTAATGAATTCTCTTCATCTCCAAGGCAGCGCTAACTGAGCAGAGCTCCAGAGCTGACACTTCAAACCAATGTGCTGTGGCCATGCGCTTGGGACGTGTCTGCCATCAGATGTGATGTAAATGACAGAGAGAAGCCATGGAAGTCTCTCCCTCCCTCTCTCCCTCTCTCCCTCTCCCTCCCTCTCTCCCTCTCCCTCTCCCTCCCTCTCTCTCTCCCTCTCTCCATCTCTCCCTCTCCCTCTCCCTCTCCCTCTCTCCTCTCCTCATCTCCCTCTCTCCCTCTCCCTCTCCCTCCCTCTCTCCCTCTCCCTCTCCCTCTCTCTCCCCTTCTCGCTCTCCCCTCCCTCTCCCCTCCTCTCTCCTCCCTCCCCCCTCTCCCTCCCTCCCCTCTCCTCTCCCTCTTCTCCCTCTCCCCTCTCTCCCCCTCCCTCTCCCTTTCCCTTCCCCCTCCTCCCCCCTCTCCTCTCCCTCTCTCCCTCCCTCCCCCTCTCCCTCTCCCTCTCCCTCTCCCTCTCCCTCTCTCCCTCCCTCTCCCTCTCTCCCTCTCCCTCTCCCTCTCCCTCTCCCTCCTGTCTCTCTCTCTCTCCCCCTCTCTCAATATATCCCTCCATCTCTTTCATTCGCTCGATCTCCCTATCTCTTTCACTCTGAAGAAGGGTCTCGACCCGAAACGTCGCCTATTCCTTCGCTCCATAGATGCTGCCTCACCCTTACTGAGTTTCTCCAGCATTTGTGTCTACCTTCGATTTTTCCAGCATCTGCAGTTCCTTCTTAAACACCTCTATCTCTGGCAGAACCTTTCATCTCCCCCTTCCTTGGGTGAAGTTGCTGACTTATGCCTCTGTCCCACTTAGGAAACCTGAACGGAAACCCCTGGAGACTTTGCGCCCCACCCAAGGTTTCCGTGCGGTTCCCGGAGGTTTTTGTCCTCCGGCAACCACCTTCAACTAGCATCGCAACTGGCTTTGACTAAAAAATCACCGATTTTTAAAACAGAAACCACTTTCGACCAATAGGGAGACTGACACATACCTCCGGGAACCGCACGGAAACCTTGGGTGGGCGCAAAGTCTCCAGAGGTTTCTGTTCAGGTTTCCTAAGTGGGACAGGGGCATAACAGCTGATGAACCCTAGGATGGAGATAGTGCCTCAGGCTGCTGTGTGGAGCACAACTGACAGTGGTGTTGAGCGATAGAACTAGCCATGGGTGACCACCGGAGACTGATGGTCACCACTCCAGCATTTTGTGTCAATCTTCAGTGCAAACCAGCATCTGCAGTTGAGCGAAAACTACCAACACTAACACTACAGGGCCATTGAAACATCCAAAATGCCACTCCCTTCAATCATCCCTTCATCTATTTTTGTATTTGTCGGGAGTAAAGAAGATGCCTGTGGTAATATTTTCACACAGTTCAGCGGTGTCGCGATACGGCTGCTTTCTCAATCAATCTTTATTTTAAGCTTTTGGGAACTTCCAGGCAAACAGGATTTACTCAAAACAAATCCCAGACAACCTCCTCTGCCTCCTCCATAACTGCTGGCAATCGTTGTCATCAAGCTATAGGCCCCAGACGTGGTGGTTTGTAATCTGAGTTGGTGTAGGGTGGGGGAGATGTGCAGGAAGGAACTGCAGATGCTGGTCTGCACCGAAGATAGACACAAAATGCAGGAGTGGTGAGGGGGTGGGTGGGGGGGGGTGCAGAGAGACTACACCATTGATTGTAGATGTAGGTGAGGCACTAAACCTGCACTGCCCCCACCCTCAAACATCTGAGGATACCCTACCACAAAGAGAACACGGGCAGCCACGGTGGACAGCGGTAGAGTTGCTGCCTCACAGCGCCAGAGACCCGGGTTCCATCCAGACTACGGGTGAAGTTAGTGCGTTCCACCTGTGGCTTTTCTAATTCCTTCCCACATTCCAAAGACGTACAGGTTTGCAGGTTAATTGGCTTCTGTAAATTGTCCCTAGTGTGTAGGATAGAACTAGCGTACGGGGTGATCGCTTGTCAGTGCGAACCCGCTATGCTGCAGCTATATCTACTCTATAGCATACCAGCTCCACGCTGCATCACGCAACTAAGCAGGGGCGTTGTCATGTCATAGAGTTCTACACCATGGAAACAGGCCCTTCAGCTCAACTGCTCCAAGTTGTCTAGCCAAGCGAGTCACACCTGCCCTCACCTGGCCCATATACCTCCAGCCCTTCCCATCCATGGGCCTGTCCATAGGCTTGTATTCACTGGAGTTTAGAAGGATGAGGGGATATCTTATAAAAAACATGTACAATTTTAAAAGGATTGGGCAAGCTAGATGCAGGAAAAATGTTCCCAATGTTGGGCGAGTCCAGAACCAGGGGCCACAGTCTTAGAATAAAGGGGAGGTCATTTAAGACTGAGGTGAGAAAAAACTTTTTCACCCAGAGAGTTGTGAATTTGTGGAATTCCCTGCCACAGAGGGCAGTGGAGGCCAAGTCACTGGATGGATTTAAGAGAGAGTTAGATAGAGCTCTAGGGGCTAGTGGAGTCAAGGGATATGGGGAGAAGGCAGGCACGGGTTATTGATAGGGGACGATCAGGCATGATCGCAATGGATGGCGGTGCTGGCTCGAAGGGCCGAATGGCCTCCTCCTGCACCTATTGTCTATGTTTCTATGTAGATGAACAATTACAAGCCTAATGGTCAGGATGGCGGGACTGTCGTATGTTGATAGAATGGAGCGGCTGGGCTTGTATACACTAGCATTTGGAAGGATGAGAGGTTGGATATCTTATTGAAACATATAAGATTGTTAAGGGTTTGGACACACTAGAGGCAGGAAACATGTTCCCGATGTTGGGGGAGTCCAGAACCCGGGGCCATTGTTTAAAAACTGCGTGGGTTTTCTCCGAGACCTTCGGTTCCCTCCCACGCTCCAAAGACGTACAGGTTTGTAGGTTAATTGGCTTGGTGTAAGTGTAACTTGTCCCTCGTGTGTGTAGGATAGTGTTAGTGTGCGGGGATCGCTGGTCGGCGCGGACCCGGTGGGCCAAAGGGCCGGTTTCCACGCTGTATCTCCAAACCAAACTGGAGCTGCGACGTTCTGAATGCCAGCAGGACTTTGTGTCGCTGTCAGAAACAGTGGCGGGATTCAGAGCCGTCCAACCTGTCGACATCCACATGTGTCACCTCCAGCTCATTGTTGCCGACATTAGAAGCTTCATTATCCTCTGTCACGTTAGGTTTCTGCCACATTTTCAGACGGCTACCAGCATTCGTGGTCGCTCTGAAAGCGTCTCAATTAATTTTTTCCGTTTTTCTAGTTTGAGATACAGTGCGGAAACAGGCCCTTCCGCCCATCAGGTCCGGGCCGACCAGCGATCCCCGTACACTGGTTCTATCCCACACACCAGGGACGGCTTACAGAAGCCAATTGGCCGAGAAACATGCACGCCTTTGAAGTGTGGGAGGAAACCGGAGCTCCCGGAGAAAACCCACGCAGGTCACGGGGAGAACGTACAAAGTCCGTATAGGCAGCACCCGTGGTCAGGATGGAACCCGGGGCTCTGGCGCTGTGAGAGAGCAGTTCCATCAGCTGCCATTACTTATATTTTAGCTCTTCTCTCCAGTTGGTGATCAATATTTCATGCCTTTTTGCCAATTGCTGAGTACTAATTTTACCGCATAGCTCTGCTTCTTGGCTCCGGGGAGAGGAATCTCACCTCATGGTGACAGTTGTTGCGTTGGCGGGAGCTCCTGTTCCCAACAGTTGTTACGCCAAGAGATTCCCAGAGGGTGGCACGGCAGCGCAGAGCGAGAGTTGCTGCCTCACAGCGCCGGAGACTCCGGTTCCATCCTGACTGCGGGCGCTGTCTGTACGGAGTTTGCACGTTCTCCCCGTGACCTGCGTGGGTTTTCTCCGGTATCTTCCCACACTCCAAGGGTTTGTAGGTTAATTGGCTCCAAAAAAGTAGTAAATTGTCTCCAGGGACAGTGTTAGCGTGTGGGGTGATCACTGGTTGGTGCGGACCCAGTGGGAGAAAGGGCCTGTATCCACATTGTATCTCTCAAGTCTGTTCTCCAGGGATGCTGCCTGACCCTCTGAGTTACTCCAGCACTCTGTGTCCTTTGTGATACAGCGCAGAAACAGGCCGTTCGGCCCAACGAGTCCTCTCCTACCAGCGATCCCCGCACACTAACACCATCCTACACACACTGGGGACAATGTACACCTATACCAATTAACCTACAAACCTGTACGCCTTTGGAGTGTGGGAGGAAACTGGAAGGTCTTGGAGAAAACCCACAGAGGTCACGGGGAGAACGTGCAAACTCCGTGCAGACAGCACCCGTAGTCAGGATGGAACCCGCTGTGAGGCAGCAACTCAGTTGCCTGATAACAGCTGGGGAGAAACTGTCCCTGAATCTGATGGCGTGCATTCTATACACAGTCTATCTTTCTATGGTGGTCGGCTCCAATGCAGATACATTGATACAGAGCACAAGCTGTCTTGCCCCTGGACACCAAGGTCATTAATACAAGGCTGCATCAGGTCACAGTGCACGGCATTGTTTGTCGACAGAGCTCGGAACAGCTCCCTCGTGCTCAATATTTATTCTCCCATCAGTGTGGTGGCAGGAAAATGACTGGAACTGCACAATAAACACTGCAGTCCCTCACGGCAGAAGCTTAAAAATGCGCCACTCTTTATTAGTGTTGGTGCATGTTCAAAATATCGATTCACGTTTAATCTGGTATTGCGAAGTTTATTTTCCCCGCCGATGTTTGCTCTGGAATTGCCGATTAAAGCACAAACCTTTCACAATCACCGTCTCTGAGACCAATTGGCAGCATGGTGGGGCAGGGGTAGAGTTGCTGCCTCACAGCGCCAGAGACCCGGTTCGATACTGACTACCGGAGCCGTTTGTACGGAGTTTGTACATTCTTCCCGTGACCCGCGTGGGTTTTCTCCGGGTGCTCCGGTTTCCTCCCACACTCCAAAGACGCGCAGGTTTATAGGTTAATTGGTATAATTGTAAATTGTCCCTAGTGCGTGAGGTAGTGCCTGTGTATGGGACGACCACTTGGATTTTAGTTTTTAATTTAATGATACAGCGCGGAAACAGGCCCTTCAGCCCTCCGAGTCCGTGCCGACCAGCGATCCCCACACACTAACACTATCCTACACACACTGGGGCCAATTGACCTACAAACCTGCACATCTTTGGAGTGTGGAACTTGTCGTTCTTGCTCCCATCCACACTCCACACACGTGCAGGTTTGTAGATTAATTGGCTTCTGTAATTTGTTCTTAGTGTGTGTCCGACAGAACTAGTGTACGGGCGATGGCTGGATGCAGCGGGCTGAATGGCCTGTTTCCATGCTGCATCTCTAAACCTAACTAAAGATGCAGTTACAGATGAACCCAGGCCCTACAGGTTCCTGACTCTTCCTACCTGAGCTCAGACCAGGGGTGGCACAGTGAAGCAGCTGGTAGAGCTGATGCCTCACAACGCCAGAGACCTGGGTTCGATCCTGACCGCGGGTGCTGCCTTTGTGGAGTTTGCACCTTCTCCCTGTGACAGAATAACCGCCCTCCCTGTAACAGAGAAGGAGGTTATTGGGATTAAAGTGCTAATTTTAGTTTAGTTTAGAGCTCCAGCGCGGAAACAGGCCCTTCGGCCCACCGGGAGCGCGCCAACCAGCGACCCCCTCACACTAACACCATCCTACACCCACTGGGGACAATTTTTAATTTACCAAGCCAATTAACCTACACACCTGCACGTCTTTGGAGTGTGGGAGGAAACCGAAGATCTCTGAGAAAACCCCCGCAGGTCACGGGGAGAACGTGCAAACTCCGTACAGACAGCACTCCGTAGTCGGGATGGAACCCGGGTCCCTGCCGCTGCGAGCGCTGTGAGGCAGCAACTCTACCGCTGTGCCACCGTGAGTGAGGGGAGATTTGAAGGATATGGAGGAGAACAGGGACTGATGGATACGTTTCCACGATTCCTTTAATACCATGTGTACCCAGCTACAGTGAAGTATGAATGGCAGAGTAGCCGTGATGGGCCGAATGGCCTTATCCTGCAGCTGGCGGTGTGTGGCAGCTGCTCTACAATCTGCGCCACCGTGCCATCCCTGGTCTGTTCTGTTTTCAATCTCCCACTGTTGAGAATCCCAGTGGATTTTTTCCTGTCTTCACCCTCCCCCCCCCCCCCCCCCCCACACATCTTCGAGCAGTGCCTCCTTCTTATCGCAGGCTCTTCACGTCACCATTGGCAGCTTCAATCTGTACTTCCATATTATTGATCCTGCAGCCTGCGGAAACAGTTTCCCCTACTTAATGCAACCTAAGCCTTCACGATATTCGATGCCTTTATTAAATTTCCTCCCTGTCTGCTATGGAGTATGTGTGCAGTGCTACAAGCCAGTAGAGGCACCCAGCATCAGAGACCTAGTGTTTAAAAAAGAACGGCAGATGCTGGAAAAATCGACGGTAGACAAAAATGCTGGAGAAACTCAACGGGCAGCATCTATGGAGCGAAGGAACAGGCGACGTTTCGGGTCGAGACCCTTCTTCAGGGGTGGGGGGGGGGGAAGAAGAAAGGAAGAGGCGGAGACAGTGGGCTGTGGGAGAGCTGGGAAGGGGAGGGGAAGGAGGGAGAAAGCAGGGACTACCTGAAGTTGGAGAAGTCAACGTTCATACCGCTGGCGTGTGACCTACCCAAGTGAAATATGAGGTGCTGCTCCTCCAATTTGCGGTGTCTAGCATTTGGAGTGATGGCTAGAGAGCTGGGGAAGATGATATATTTCTGATGATTCCGATTTCGGGAAGGAAGGACTTGCAGCGCTGACGACACTTGAGAAATGATACCATCCCAAAATAAAATGTAATCCGGTTTGGATACACAGAAATCAGGTGGAACGTTTCATCAGCAAGGAAAGGAGGCTTGGAAATCGCACCTTGGCCAGTTGACAGAATCATCAATAAAGAGCCAGCTGATTTGTGAGCATTGAAGAATACAGCATAGGATCCAGCATTAGACAAAGCAATCCAGTTAAGTAGGCTGGTGTGAAATAGTAATCAGCAAGCTGTGGGCTTGTGCACTGAGGAAAATGGAATCACTGGAGCACCACTTAGGAACGTGATTAAGAAATATGTGAATGGACCATCTTTCTGTCAAAGTCAGAAAGGGAGTGATTGTATGGAGCATAAGCCAGTGGAAAGCTGGCCGTGAAGCGTGCCCAAACTAACTGTTGTGACAAATGGTGTAAATCATGGTTTAAAAAATATAAACGTCAGCTGGGCATTGTGGAGGCAGAAGGCTTGCCAGTGGGGCTGTAATAGTTGCAAGTCACACGTGGATAGGAAGGCCTGAACGGGGTCATTCGCCGGGGTGGCCATTAGATTGGACGACGGTGCCCAGCTGAGGCATGTTTGAGTTAAGGCAAGGGCCGCGCTTGGAGATGGGCAGGCAGGGTGGTGCAGCGGTAGAGTTGCTGCCTGAGGACACCTCGGTTCGATCCCATCCCTGGAGAAAAGGATGTGGTGAGGATTGAAGGCAGGTCTCTGGTGCAGTGAGGCAGCAGCTCTACCCGCTGCACCACTATCATTAGGGCCGCCTGCTCCCCTGCGACACTGCCACGACTCTCGTGTGTAGGAAGGAACCACAGATGCTGGTTTAAACCAAAGATAGACACAGAAATGCTGGAGTAACTCAGCGAGACAGGCAGCATCTCTGGAGAGAAGGAATGGGTGACGTTTCGGGTCCAGACCCTTCTTCAGACTGATGTCAGGGGAGAGGGAGATAGATAGATAAGGAGGTGTGAGAACAGGACAAAGGGAATGGAGATCAAGGAAGATGTAGAATAGATGGTTACACAAAAAGCTGGAGAAACTCAGCGGGTGCAGCAGCATCTAAGGAGCGAAGGAGATAGGCGACGTTTCGGGTCGAGACCCTTCTTCAGACTGGTCAGGGATCAGGGAAACAAGAGATATAGACGGTGATGTGGAGAGATAAAGAACAATGAATGAAAATGTAGAATAGATCATTGGTGGCAGGGAGAAGGTAAGAACAAAGCAAACAGAGATAAAATGTAGTCGGAGACATTCAGACTGGTGGGAGAACTGGGAAGGGGGAGGGGGGTGGAGAGAGAGGGAAAGCAAGGGTTACTTGAAGTTAGAGAAGTTAATGTTCACACCGCTGGGGTGTGAGCTGCCCAAGTGAAACATGAGGTGCTGTTCCTCCAATATGAGCCTCCGGCCGGTTCAGCGTCCCAGCTTGCTGTGTTACCCCTCAGCCCCCACAGCCCGCTCCCAGGGAAGGGTGATGCAGAACAACCAAGGGCTGGATAGCAGCCACCTCAGGAGTGAGTGTGTGGGAGAGAAACAGTGAAGCGAGGCATTGAAAGAAGCAGGGAGGGACTGAGAGCTTGTTTACATCGTGGCTGGGCTGTGTCGGACAATATTCTGAATGCAGTCACCTCCAGAACTACTTCCATTGGTTCAAATCCACAGCTACAGCCTAGTTATCAATGCCCTACTTGACATCCCCACCAGAGCTGACCACAACACAATAGACAATAGATAACAGGTGCAGAAGTAGAGGCCATTCGGCCCTTCCAGCCAGCACCGCCATTCAATGTGATCACGGCTGATCATCCCCAATCAGTTCCCCGTTCCTGCCTTCTCCCCATATCCCCTGACTCCGCTATCTTTAAGAGCCCTATCTAGCTCTCTCATGAAAGTATCAAGAGAACCTGCCTCCACCGCCCTCTGAGACAGAGAATTCCACAGACTCACAACTCTCTGTGAGAAAAAGTGTTTCCTCCTCTGACTCTCATCCATCCGTTCATTATCACGGCCCCACATTATCCCACAGGCCGGCACGCTGGCGCAGCGGTAGAGTTGCTGCCTCACAGCGCTCGCAGCGCCAGAGACCCAGGTTCAATCCTGACTACGGGTCCTGTCTGCACGGACTTTGTACGTTCTCCCCGTACCCAATGCTGGCTGTTCCAAAGATGAATGTATATGGAACAGTGTACATGAAATGAAAGGACACAGAGTGTTGGAGTTACTCTGCGGGTCAGGCAGCCTCTCTAATAGATCCCCAACATCATTTCTCCACAGATGCTGCCTGACCCGCTGAGTTACTCCAGCACTCTGTGCCCTTAAACGTCACCTATCCATGTTCTCCACAGATGCTGCCTGACCCGCTGAGTTACTCCAGCACTCTGTGCCCTTGTTCGTTCTCCCCATGACCCACGTGGGTTTTCTCTGAGATCTTCGGTTTCCTCCCACAATCCAAAGACGTGCTGGTTTGTAGGTTAATGGGCTTGGTGTAAGTGTAAACTGTCCCCAGTGTGTGTAGGATAGTGCTAGTGTGCGGGGGTCGCTGGTCGGCGCGGACTCTGTGGGCTGTATCTCTAAACTAAAAAAATCCATGGTTCAAAGGCAGTTTATTGTTATTTGAGCAACTGCATCGTGAAATCCTTAGGAGGAACTGCAGACGCTGGTTTACCCCGAAGATAGACACAAAATGCTGGAGTAACTCAGCAGGACAGGCAGCATCTCTGGAGAGAAGGAATGGGTGACGTTTCAGGTTGCGACCCTTCTTCTTGCGTGTGGCCTGCACAGCCTAAAGTTGTTGGACAACTTGTTCTATTTGATCTTCCGTGTGTGCACGTCGAGTTGATTGCATTCGTCGAAACAGGGCGGACCACGTGAAGGTTGCAATCTCCCGCCCTTCTTCAGTCTCCAGAATTCCCATCGGTGAGAGGAGGAGAACCTCTTCAAAGTAGGCGTGCCCTGAGGAGATTACACATTGGAGCAGCAATGGGTTCTGAAGAAGGGTCTCGATCCGAAACGTCACCCATTCCTTCTCTCCAGAGATGCTGCCTGTCCCGCTGAGTTACTCCAGCATTTTGTGTCTACCTTCAATTTAAACCAGCATCTGCAGTTCTTTCCTACGCAGCTAATTCTATGCAACCATCACCCTCCAAGTGAAAAAGTTGCCCCTCAGGTTCTTGCTGAATCTTGCCCATCCCGTCTCAAAGCTATGTTGCTGTTTTTTGATTCCTATGTAAAAGACTCTCGAACCGAAACATCACCTATTCCTTTTCTCCAGAGATGCTGTCAGACGCGCTGAGTTACTCCTGGTTTCAGTGTCTATCTTCTGTGCATTCTGTGTGAGTTGTACTCGCTGTTTATAGCCTAACCTCCATCCTGAGCCCCTCCTTGGGATGGTAAGTGCAGCTTGTTTTCATCAGCCTTGTAAATTAACAGGCAGTAGAGAGCTGGCACGTTGCCCACAGTGAGAACAATGAGCGTGGGTTTACCACAATCAGCACCCACGCTGATAAAACAATACAATTCAGCTGCCACTTACTGAACCACAGGGCCAGGAGGCTTTCCTCCATTTCAGTATTAGAGAGCAGGAGGATTTTACAGAGGTGTATAAAATCATGAGAGAAATAGATCGGGTAGCCGCACAGAGTGGGGGAATCGAGGACCAGAGGACATAGGTTTTAGGTGAAGGGGAAAAGATTTCATAGGAATCTGAGGGGTAACATTTTCTCACAGAGGGCGGTGGGTGTATGGAACGAGCTGCCAGAGGAGGTAGTTGAGGCAGGGACTATCCCAATGTTTAAGAAACTGTTAGACAGGTACATGGATAGGACAGGTTTGGAGGGATATGGGCCAAACGAGAGCAGGTGGGACTAGTGTAGATGGGACATGTTGGCCGGTGTGGGCAAGTTGGGCTGAAGGGCCTATTTCCACACTATGACTCTGTATTCCTCTTTGCACTGGAAGTCAGAAACATGGCTTCCCTGCCTCATTCATGAATCAGGAGTTCCAAACCAACATAGAACAGCAGCCAGTACAGCACAAGGCCAACTCTAAACTGCCTGCACATAATCCAGAGCCTTCCATTCGTCCATCCGAGTCTACTCCGCCATTCAGTCGTGGCTGATCTATCTCTCCCCGCTCACAACCCCACTCTCCTGCCTTCTCCCCATAACTCCTGACACCCATACTGATCAAGAATATATCTATCTCTGCTTTAAAAGTACCCACGTTGGATTTGGAAGGACTTGGCCTCCACAGCGGTCTGTGGCAACGAATTCCACAGATTCACCACCCTCTGGCTATAGGGTTCAGACTAAAAATTAATTTAAATTACCCCGGAAACACCCGTTTTACCTTAATTTTACAGCACATTCCCTAATTATGCCAGAAACAGCAGCACGGGGGCGCAGCGGTAGAGTTGCTGCCTCACAGCGTCAGAGCCCCAGGTTCGATCCCGACTACGGGTGCTGTCTGTACGGAGTTTGCACGTTCTCCGTGTGACCTGCGTGGGTTTTCCCCGGGTGCTCCGGTCTCCTCCCACACTCCAAGGACGTGCAGCTTTGCAGGTTAATTGGCTTTGGTGAAATTGTAAACTGTCCCGGATGCACAGTTTAGTGCTAGTGTACGTGGGGATGGCCGGTCGGCTCGGTTTCAGTGGACTGAAGTATTTATTTCGCGTTGAAATCTCTAAAGTCTAAAAACATTCAAAGCAGATAATGAAGGTTAGAAATAGGTCTTAAATAGGTCTGACAAAGGCAATGGGACAATTAGAGTCATTAATAAATGTTAACAAAGGAATGATAAACTGGGGATTTGCTTGGATGCCAGAAACCGTGGCAGGAATTCTGATGGTGAATTCCTTGTTTGGAATTCTTCGAGTGAAGTCATTTGCAATCAGCAAATATTTTAACAGATTGGATTGCCCTTGTATTCCAGACAGCACAACAAGGCTCATTCCTAGGCAATGCACGCTGCCAGCTTGTGTACGCATTCAGAATGCTTCAATTACAATCATTTATGCCGCTGGACTCACTTGGAGAGGCCATTCAGCCCATCCAGTGGCCTGTACCTTTTATAGAACAGTACAGCACATGAACAGCCAAGTTAAACTGATCTAATTTGCCTGCACGTGGTCCATATCCCTCTATTCATAAGTGATAGGAGCCATTCGGCCCATCAAGTCTATTCTGCCATTCAACTATGGCTGATCTATCTCTCTCTCCGAATCCTCTGACTGCCCCGACGCGGGGGCTTCGCTCGCCCCCACTGCGGATAATTTGACTCCCCCGAGAATAAAGAGGGAAGAAGGTTAGACTTGATTGCCTTCCATCACTGCGAGGAATGTGGGGAATCTGCTGTGGTGGATGTTTATGTCAACTTTTATGTGGTTGTGTGTCTTGTTGCTTTTTTGTAGTATGTGTGGTAATTTTTAGTATGGCTGTATAGTAATCTAGTTTCACTGTACCTTAATTGGTACACGTGACAACAAACTGACCTTTGAAACCTTGGAAACCTCCTAACACCATTCTCCTGCCTTCTCCCCATAACCCCTGACACCCAGATACTAACCATGTACAGCTTGTTGTTGCATCCACTGACCAATCTGGTACACGGGTGGCTCAGCGGTAGAGTTGCTGCCTTACAGCGCCAGAGACCCGGGTTCCATCCTGACTACGGGTGCTGGGATGGCGGGACTGTCATACGAGGAAAGATTGAAAAGACTAGGCTTGTATTCACTGGAGTTTAGAAGGATGAGGGGGGATCTTATAGAAACATATACAATTATAAAAGGACTGGACAAAGCTAGATGCAGGAAAAATGTTCCCAATGTTGGATGAGTCCAGAACCAGGGGCCACAGTCTTAGAATAAAGGGGAGGTCATTTAAGACTGAGGTGAGAAAAAACCTTTCTCACCCAGAGAGTTGTGAATTTATGGAATTTCATGCCACAGAGGGCAGTGGAGGCCAAGTCACTGGATGGATTTAAGAGAGAGTTAGATAGAGCTCTAGGGGCTAGTGGAGTCAAGGGATATGGGGAGAGGGCAGGCACGGGTTATTGATTGGGGACGATCAGCCATGATCACAATGAATGGCGGTGCTGGCTCGAAGGGCCGAATGGCCTCCTCCTGCACCTATTTTCTATGTTTCTATGCTGCCTGTACTGAGTTTGTGCGTTCCCCTCATGACCTGACTGAGTTTTCTCCAAGATCTTCTGTTTCCTCCCACACGCTTAAGATGTACAGGCTTCTAGGTGAATTGGCTTGGTGGAGACGTAAAATTATCCCTAGTGTGTGTAGGATAGTGTTAGTGTGCGGGGATCGCTGGTCGGTGCGGACCCGGTGGGCCGAAGGGCCTGTTTCTGCGCTGTATCTCTAAACTAAACTAAACTAAAATGTCGGTTGAGTGGATGTGAAAGTTGGAAAACATGGAACTAGTGTGGGCGGGTGATCGATGGTCTCCATGGACTCGGTTGGCTCTTGGACTTGAAGCCTGATAAAGATCTCCAATGAGGTAGATTACAGGTCAGGACCATCGCTGGCTGGTGAAGGGACAGCTCAATTGTCAGATAGGACAAGGCTTCACCCCACACAAAGTCACATCACATCACATCCATCAGTCCTTGTTACTCCAGCTTTTTGTGTCCATCTGTGGAATTCTCTGCCTCAGAGGGCGGTGGAGGCCGGTTCTCTGGATGCTTTCAAGAGAGAGCTAGATAGGGCTCTTAAAAATAGCGGAGTCAGGGGATATGGGGAGAAGGCAGGAACGGGGTACTGATTGGGGATGATCAGCCATGATCACATTGAATGGCGGTGCTGGCTCGAAGGGCCGAATGGCCTACTCCTGCATGTATTGTCTATTGTCTATCTTTGGTTTAAACCAGCATCTGCAGTTCCTTCCTACACACAATAAGCTGTGTTTGTTTAAATAAACTATTGATGCAGCCTTGGTTCTCAACCTTCATCATCCTGAAGAACCTAAAAACAACCCACAGCGGATGCACCGCAGAACAGATTAGACAACACCTCTGCTGAGAAAGTGTGAAGATTAATGGCAGGCTGTCACTTCATGTGTTCCATTTCCAATTGATGTGAAGGGGAGACATTCACACAAGGAGAGGGGACCTGTGAACCATGATGTTTGCTTGTAAAAAGTTCCATCAGTGTTCACACAGGCAGGATTGCCAGTGTGAACCAGGCAACAAGCAGCTTAATTGCCCCGCTTGTGATATCTTTCAGCAATTCTCCTTTGACCGATGATCACATCACAGATGAGTGACGTGAATTAGTGGGGTTTTTGATGTGACTTTCGTTTGCAGAACCATATTGTCACCATTCTGCTGCTCTTGCATTCCTTGTTTAATTTGTTTGGAGATACAGCGTGGGTGAGCGTTTGTCGGCACTGGGCCTGTACTCGCTGGAGTTTACAAGGATGAGGGGGGGACCTCATCGAAACACACAGAATATTGAAGGCTTGGATGGAATGGATGTGGAGAGGACGTTTCCACTAGTGGGAGAGTCTAGAACTAGAGGTCACAGCCTCAGAATTAAAGGACGTTCTTTTAGGATGGAGATGAGGAGGAAATTCTTTAGTCAGAGGGTGATGAACCTGTGGAATTATTTGCTACAGAAGGTTGTGGAGGCCAAGTCAGTGGATTTTTTTAAGGCAAAGATACATAGATTCTTGATTAGTGCAGGTGTCAGGGGTTATGGGAAGGCAGGAGAATGGGGTTTGGAGGAAGAGACAGATCAGCTATGATTGAATGGCAGAGTAGACTTGATTAACAGAATGGCCTAATTCTACTCCAATTCCTTATGACTTCAGTTTGCAGAACCATCTTTGCACATTCTGCTGCTCCTGTACTCACTGTTTAGTTTAGTGAAACAGGCCCTTCGGCCCACTGAGTTCACACCGACCACCTGAACACTAGTTCTATCCCACACACTATGGACAATTTACGGAAGCCAGTTGACTTACAAACATGCACGTCTTTGGAGAGATGGAGAAACATGAGCACCTGGAGAAAACCCACACAGGTCACAGGGAGAAGGTACAAACTCCGTACAGACAGCACCCGTAGTCAGGATTGAACCCGGGTCTAAGGCAGCAACTCTACCGCTGCGCCACCATGCCATCCAATTTGTATTTACTATTTACTCCATGAGCTTCATGGGAACTTGGGTTCTCATGACACTCCAGTATACATGACAATAAACTAACCTGAATCTTAAAAAAGGCATTCCATCCACCGGGCAAATTTATGTCCACTTTTAATGCATTCTCAGGAGGGGATGGATAAGCTTAAGAATATAACAGATGAGAAAATCCAAGCTTGGAATCAAAAATGACTAAATCATGGTTCCACTCATTCAGACCCAAGCCAGCGATCTATAAGGTCTTCATGAAAGGATGAATGCCACAGAGATGGGCTTAAGTAGAACAAGCTTGCTCTCTGCAAATTCAAGATTGGAATTCTAATCAAGAGCTAACATTAACAGATGGAAACGCTCACAACGCGAATCGTTCCAAGAAAAAAAAACTTGCGGTTAAAAATATTTCTTCTGAAGTTTCCCCTGCTCAGCGGCATGTGAAAGCCCTTGATTGCCTCCGGATGCATCGGCCAGGTACGGCTGAAGGAAGCCGTGAAGAATGAAGGATGCCATTGGTACTGATGCCGACTCTTAGAAAAAGCTGCCTAATTAGTCCCACCCTCCAGATCATTTCCCCACATAAAGATTTTGTCATGGAGTCCTAGAGGCTTACGGCATGGAAGCTGGCTCTTCAACCCATCTCCAAGATGCCCCATCTACACTAGTCCCACCTGCCCTTGTTTTGGCCCTTAATCCTCTAGACATCTCCTATCCATGTACTTGGCCAAATGTCTCCAACGTTAAAGAAGGAACTGCAGATGCTGGAAAATCGGGGGCACACAAAATGCTGGAGAAACTCAGCGGGTGCAGCAGCATCTATGGAACGAAGGAGATAGGCAACGTTTTGGGCCGAAACCCTTCTTCAGACTGATGGGGGTGGGGGAAGAAAGGAAAAAGGAGGAGGAGGAGCCCGAGGGCTGAGGGAGAGGTGGGAAGGAGAGGAGACAGCAAGGGTTAACAGAATTCTCGAATTCTCTCAATTCTCTTAACTCCTTTTTCCTTTCTTCCCCCCACCCCCCGTAACTCTGAAGAAGGGTTTTGGCCCGAAACGTTGCCTATCCCCTTCGCTCCATAGATACTGCTGCACCCGCTGAGTTTCTCCAGCATTTTGTGTACCCCGTCTCCCAAATGTTCTTACTGTATCTGTGCCAACCACTTCTTCTGGCAGCTCATTGTACATATCTATCTCCCTCTGTGTGAAAAAGTTGCTCCTCAGGTTCCTATTAAATCTTTCCCCTCTTATCCTAAATCTAGGTCCTCTAGTTTTTGATTTCCCCTGCCCCGGCCATCTTGATCTGGTGCGAGCAGCTTTAAAAATTTTTTTTTTTTTTTTTTAAATATTTTTTTAAAATTAGAAGCAATTGTACAAAGACGAAACATTCGGCATCTAAAATTATACAATTATTGAACAGCTTCAATTTTAACCTTAAAACCAGAAAATGAAAAGAGAATCAAATACACAGGACTAGATGTTAAGAAGTCCCTTGTGCCAGTAGGTGGGGAGCATTTCACGACATTCATTGATTGCTGAGAGTGGTGGACGCTCAACATCAGGGGGGCGGGGGGGGGGGTACGTATACGTATATCTTGGCCTGGGTAACCTTCAGGACAGCTGGGCACAGGACACATCATCAGTAAAAGAAAAAGAGAACAAGAAAGGAAAAAAGTGGAAAGTGAAAAGATAGATCGAAAAAGAAGAAAGGGAAGATCCCTAAACTACCAGAGTAGTGTGGCCGAAAAATAGAGAAAAAGAAAGGCGGAGATATACTTTGCCCCTCGTCCCCACCTCACCCAACCCTGCACCGGATTCATATTTAAATTTGTGTTGCACCATGCTATTCTTGTTAGAATTCAGTGAAGGGTGTCCATGCCTTGAGAAATTGATCTGATTTTTCCGCCAATGTTTTCCAAATGCAGTGTCTCGGACATGTCTGTGATCCACAACTTCACTGTAGGGACTGTTGTCTGTTTACAAAATTCAAGTATTCGTTTTTTCGCTGTTATCAGGCCGTAGTTAAGAGATACGAGCCACTTGGTAGAGAGAGGTGTACAGTCCTTCATTTCTCTATATGTGCTACTGTCAGCTTAGATCCACCCTTACCGCCCCAAAGATTTTGCTCGGAACAAGTCTCGATGATGCCAGTTCCCCATATCCCTTCATTTAAAACAAAATGTGTGATATTTTTTTATTCAGCTCCTGCTTAAACATTGTTGAATTTACAATCAGACCGCTTGTGGAACCCTCTCACAAAACAAGTGCTCCTTCTCAGCTTCCTCTTTTATGCTGGCCATACAATTTCTGTTAGTAATCAAATAATCCTTCCCTGCTTATGCTCTCCAAAGTTTTTCATGAATTCGAACACTCTAGTGGATGCATCTTGAGCACCTTCTTGAGTGAGAGCATCTGCAATTTTTGTAAGTCTCTCATCATAGATTATATTGCTATTTTCTCTGGGGACCAACCCTCTGTCTTTATCAAGAGTCAAGTTGCAAAATTATTAAGAGACAGAGATAAAAATGCCGAAGAAGGGTCTCGACCCGAAACGTCACCTATTCCTTCGCTCCATAGATGCTGCCTCGCACGCTGAGTTTCTCCAGCACTTTCGTCTGCCTTCAATTTTTCCAGCATCTGCAGTTCCTTCTTAAACAAGAGACATAGATAGTTCAGTTTAGTCTGTTGTCACGTGTACCGAGGTACAATGAAAAGATTTTGTTGCGTGCTAACCAGTCAGCGGAAAGACAATACATGATTACAATCGAGCCGGTCACAGTGTACAGATACATGATAAGGGAATAACATTTAGTGCAAGGTAAAGCCAGCAAAGTCCGATCAAGGATAGTCCGAGGGTCACCAATGAGGTAGATAGTAGTTCAGCACTGCTCTCTGGTTGTGGTAGGATGGTTCAGTTGCCTGATAAAAGCTGGGAAGAAACTGTCCCTGAATCTGGAGGTGTGCGTTATCACACTTCTGTACCTCTTGCCTGATGGGAGAGGGGAGAAGAGGGAGTGGCCGGGGTGTGACTCGTCCTTGATAATGCTGCTGGCCTTGCCGAGGCAGCGTGAGGTGTAAATTGATTCAATAAAAGGGAGGTTGGTTTGTGTGATGGTCTGGGCTGCATCCACAATTTGCGGCAGTTTCTCGCGGTCTTGGATGGAGCTGTTCCCAAACTGTGCTGTGATGCATCCCGATAAAATGCTTTCAATGGTGCATCTACAGAAGTTGGTGAGAGTTGAAGGGGACTTGCCAAACTTCCTAAGCCTTCTAAAGAAGTGGAGGGGTTGATGTGTTTTCTGGGTAGGATGGACTTTCAGAACCTTTGGCCTAGGGTGAAAATGACAAATACCAGAGAACATAGCTTTAAGGTCAGAGGGGGAAAGATCATAGGAGATGTGCAGGGCAAGTTTTTTACACAAAGTGAGATCGATACCTGAAACAAGCAGGTCATGAGCTGGCGTTGGTGAGCAAAGCAGATACAAGAGAGTTTTTGAACAGGTACATTTAGGACTGAGATGAGGAAAGACTTTTTCACGCAGAGAGTTGTGAATTGTGGAATTCTGTGCCACAGAAGGCAGTGCAGGCCAATTCACTGGATGTTTTCAAGAGAGAGTTAGATTTAGCTCTTAGGGCTAACGGAATCAAGGGATATGGGGAGAATGCAGGAACAGGGTAACGATTTTGGATGATCAGCCATGATCATGTTGAATGGCAGTGCTGGCTCGAAGGGCCGAATGGCCTCCTCCTATTTTCTATGTTTCTACGTACGGGAATGGGGGGATATGGCTCATGTACAGGCAGAGAGGATTAGTTTAATTTGGTAACATGTTCGATACAAGCATGTGGGCTTTCTCTTATATTGCATTGCTCAAAGTCTATAAGTATTCTCCAATTATGTCTTAATGTAAGTGTCATATCGGTGGTGCATCATCACTTGTGATTTATTGGGTTTCTACATAAAACTAATGATCTTATTCAGGTCTTCCTGTTGCAAACTGGTTGTGTGCGGAAAAGTTACCCTTCAGGTTCCTATTAACTCTTTCCCCCCTCACCTTAAACCTATGTCCTCATGTTTCTCGATTCCCCTACTTTGGGCATCTGCCCGATCTATTCAGCGAAGAGGTTCCCCTTCATCTCTGTCCCAAATGTCTGCTCTAATCCTTGGACCATAGTCGCTGTTTCCATCCCAACAGTGAACGCAGCTTCTCAGCTTTACATTGCCTGGCCCCTCGAGAATTTGACATCTCAATAAGTTGTCTCTCAGTTTCCTCTATATCTCTGGGGAATATTTGAGCAAAAGGCCTAAAGATGTAGGGTTTAAGAAGGAACTGCAGATACTGAAAAATCGAAGGTAGACAAAAGTGCTGGAGAAACTCAGCGGGTGCAGCAGCATCTATGGAGCAAAGGAAATAGGCAACGTTTCGGGCCGAAACCCTTCTTCACACTGATCAGATATAGGGGCCAGAATCAGCCATATGGCCCTTCGAGTCTGCTTTGCCATTCATCAAAATCGCATCTTATCCTCTAGCTCAGCACTGTTTTCCCGGCACTATCCACATACAGTTTGCAGATGACACTCAAGTGGGTGGTATTGTAGATAGAGAAGATGTTTGTCAAAATTGCAGCAGGATCTTCATTGGTGCAATTTGCCTTGGTTGTGCAGTTGGGCTGAGGAATGTTGGGGTTTTAGACAGAGAATTGCGAGGTGTCACATTTTGGGAAGTCTAAAGGGCCTGTCCCACATAGGCGATTTTTCAGGTGACTAGGCTGTCTCCACATGGCCGCCGGGTGTCGCCTGTATGGTCGTGAGTCGTCTCCTCAGTCCCCCAAAGAATTGTAGCGTTTTCTGGTCGCCGCTGGATTTTGAAAAAAATTTCAGCGACATTGGGCTGGACGCCAATGAGCGTAGCTTGACTTCTCCTGGCGTAGGTTGTCGTAGGTTGTCGCCAGGATGACTTAGGTTGTCGCCGGTGCTGCCTTCCATTGGCGACTACCTACGTCAACCAGCGACAGGTACCAACGACTGAATTGTTTCAAGTTGTTTCAGTTATCATAGCTTGCAGCTGGTGGGCGTAGGTTGTCGTAGGTGGACGTCCTAATGGATCGCCTGTTGTCGGTAGCTTGCCATAGCTTGACGGAAAGCTCCTCAGAGGGCCGTGGAGGCCGGTTCTCTGGATACTTTCAAGAGAGAGCTAGATAGGGCTCTTAAAGATAGCGGAGTCAGGGGATATGGGGAGAAGGCAGGAACGGGGTACTGATTGGGGATGATCAGCCATGATCACATTGAATGGCGGTGCTGGCTCGAAGGGCCGAATGGCCTCCTCCTGCACCTGTTGTCTATTGTCTATTGACTGGGTGGAAGGTTGTTGTAGACATTGTCGTAGGGGGGGTCCAGTCGGCGTTTTTTTTGGCGACCTTCTACGACTACGACAGTCGCCGGCAGTTGCCAGAAAAATCGCCTAAACGGGACAAGCCCTTAACATGGGCTGGACCTACACATGGTGGGGAGTGCCGTGCAGTAGAGGCATCTAGGAGCGCAGGTACAAAGCTCCTTGAAAGCGGCGGCAAAGATAGATAGAGTGGTCACGTTGGCCTTCATCAGAGAGAGTATTGAGTACAAACGTTGGGAGGTGCAAGACATTGGTGAGGGCACATTTAGAGGATTGCGTTCTGTTTTGGTCACCCTGTTTTAGGAAAGATGAATGGGCGCAGAGAAGATTTACGAGAATGTTGCCAGGACATGAGGGCCTGAGCTACAAGGAGAGGTTGAGCAGGCTAGGGCTTTATTCCTAGTGAGAGCGAGAGGATGAGGAGTGACCTTATAGAGGTGTATTATTTATGAATAAAGTTCTATCGTATCGCATCGTATCATATCGTAGATCATGAGAGGAATAGATAGAGGTGAATGCACAGAATCTTTTACCCAGAGTAGGGGTATCGTGAACAAGTGGACATAGCTTTACAGTAAGGGGGGGGGGGGAAAGATTTCCTAGGAACCTGAGGGCTAATGTTTTTACACAAAGGACAGGTAAATGTATGGAACGAGCTGCTGCCGGAGGTATTTAAGACCGGTACTATCTCAATGTTTAAAAATCTCAATAAGAACTGCAATAAGATATTTTAGGTCATGAGGTCATGTGATAAGAACAGAATTAGGCCATTCGGCCCATCAAGTCTACTCCGCCATTCAATCATGGCTGATCTATCTCTCCCCCTCCTGCCTTCTCCCCATAACCCGTACTAATCAAGAATCTGTCTATCTCTACCTTCGAAATATCCACTGACTTGGCCTCCACAGCCTTCTGTGGCAATGAATTCCACAGATTCACCACCCTCTCGGCTGAGCGCAGTGTTTAAAAAGCAAAAATCTGCTAAAAGCAAGGAACAAGACGAGACCTCCCAGGATGAATAAGGACAGGCGGGATCAAGTGAGGGTCAAGAAAGAAGCTGACATTACGTACATTGAGAGCAGAGGAATGGATGGATGGGTGGTGGGAAAGAACATGAAGGGACTGCGAAGGAAGTCAATAAAACCAGACAAAGAGGAACAATGAAATTAAATTATCAAGAGACATAAAGAAAATATTAAGACTCTTTACAAATGTACCAATAAAAAATGATAGTTGGCATGGGAATGGGTCGGTGTTAACTACCCTGTAAACCACCCCTTATCCCATCTGTACATTAGTCCAATGGCATTCATCAATTTAAAAATCGTGCTTAATATAAATAGTGAAGAGCTACAGCTCCTCACTGAGGCAGCTGTGACAATATTATACAATTAGCAACACACTGCACAAAGGCGATTAATTGCCACTTGCAGCCACATTATTTCTCCCTGTCAAAGGCATAGCCTGAGCTGCACCCAATGCCCTCGTCCACAGCCTCTCTCGCTCCCAGAAAACAAATCCCAAAGTGCTGGAGGAACAGTGTAAGGCGTGGATAGAGTGGATGTGGAGAGGATGTTTCCACTAGTGGGAGAGTCTAGGAACAGAGGGCTCAGCCTCAGAATTAAAGGACGTTCTTTTACGAAGGACATGAGGGAGGATTTTTTTTAGTCAGAGGGTGGTGAATCTGTGGCATTCTTTGCCACATAAGGCTGTGGTGGCCACGTTTATAGATATTTTTAAAGGGGCTGTCCCACGGCAGCAACCTAATCTGCGAGTTTACAATTGACAAATTCTGGATTAGTGCGGGTGTCAGAGGTTATGGGGAGAAGGCAGGAGAATGGGGTTCGGAGGGCGAGACAGATCAGCCATGATTGAATGGCAGAGTAGACCTGATGGGCCGAATGATCTAATTCTGACCATTCTACACCTTCCCACACCTGCAGATCCTCCCTACACCAATCCATTGCTTGGTTGGTTTCCGGTACAGAATAGGAGCTGAGTCTAAGCATAGTCTCAGAACCTCAGAGCAGCAAGCACCTTGAGAAGTTTTTGACATGACAAGGCACCTCATAATGTGAGTGGTATTATTCCAACACGCTGTGTCTGACAGATTTGTCAGATGTGAATAAAGCTTTGTCTTAAATGACAAATGAAGTGAGATCAGGGGAAGGCAGTTGTGTGTGGAATTTACCAGAGTTGAACAGCACACTGCCTGGATCGAGTAGATGTGGAGAGGATGTTTCCACTAGGACCAGAGGGCACAGCCTCAGAATTAAAGGACGTACCTTTGGGAAGGAGATGAGGAGGGATTTCTTTAGTCAGAGGGTGGTGAATCTGTGGAATTCTTTGCCACAGAAGGCTGTGGAGGCCAAGTCAGTGGATGTTTTTAAGGCCAAGATAGATAGATTCTTGATTAGTGCGGGTGTCGGGGGTTACGGGGAGAAGGCAGGAGAATGGGGTTAGGAGGGAGAGATATGGCGGAGTAGACTTGATGGGCCGAATGGATTTTGTGCAGACAGAGGGAGGTGGAGGCCGTTTCTCTGGATACTTTCAAGAGAGAGCTAGATGGGGCTCTTAAAAATAGCGGAGTCAGGGGATATGGGGAGAAGGCAGGAACGGGGTACTGATTGGGGATGATCAGCCATGATCACATTGAATGGCGGTGCTGGCTCGAAGGGCCGAATGGCCAACCCCTGCACCTATTGTCTATTTTCTATTAGAGTTTACCTTCTGCTTCTATAACCTATGAACTTATGAACTATCCTTTGTGTCTGCCGAGGCTTACGCAACCTCCCAGTTGCCAAACATTTAAACTCCTAATTCTGCTCCTATCACTTATGAGCTTACAATATGAGCAGCTCCTCCTTCACTTGGTCATGAGACCTCCTTGGAGCGAGTGAGTCCACACTGCCCGTGACATGGTAGTAGACACACTGTCCCACCCACCGCCACCGATACATCGATCGGAGTGATTGATTACAAATCAGTCAGGATTGATGACACTAATCCCGAGAGGCAGGTGTGAAACATACTCAGCAATCGGTCTCTGTCCCGCAAAGTGCCGGTGGTTGAATGAGCAGATAATATTATTCGTTTAACCAGAGTTTGCTCGCTGCTCAGAATAAATGAGCTGCTTGTCGAGCAAGCTGACATTGTAATGTTCTAACCAGAGGCATGTTGGATGTGATCGCAAGTGGGCACCTTGCCTTGATCACCCACAGGTCACTATAACGTTCTGATATACCCCATGTCCCCCTAACCCTGAGGGGATCAATAAAGTATTTATTATTATTATTATTACTATGCTATTCTTTAGGTTATTGTCACGTGGATGTAAACATGTATTTCGCTGTAGCTGGTAACCATGACAATAAAGAAACCATTTGACACTTCAGGTCTGAGCCCTCCAATGTTCATCCTCCTCTCAGTTCAGTTTATTGTCACGTGTACCGAGGTACAGTGAAAAGCTTTTGTTGCGTGCTAGCCAGTCAGCGGAAAGACGATACGTGGTTACAATCGAGCCATTCACAGTGTGTGGATACATGATATGGAATAACGTTTAGTGCAAGGTAAAGCCAGCAAAGTTCGGACAAGGATAGTCCGAGGGTCACCAATGAGGTAGGTAGTAGTTCAGCACTGCTCTCTGGTTGTGGTAGACCCTTCTTTAGACTGATCTCGACTGAAACGTCACCCATTCCTTCTCTCCAGAGATGCTGCCTGACCCGCTGAGTTACTCCAGCACTCTGTGAAACGTCACCCATTCCTTCTCTCCAGAGATGCTGCCTGTCCCGCTGAGTTACTCCAGCATTTTGTGTCTATCTTCGATTTAAACCAGCTTTGGAGTCTGAGATGAGACCTAATAGAAGTATAAAAATTTATGAGAAGCGTAGATAGGGTAGATAGTCAGTGTCTTTGTTCCCAGGATTAAAAGGTTAAATACTAGAGGGCAGAGGTATAAGATGAGATGTTCCCAACCCTGCTAGGTCAACTGTCCAAATCTCAACCATCATGTTCTTGGCCCCTTCACCAATAGAGTCTCTGAGACCAAACAGTCTTGACCATGCTTGAACACCGCCCTCAGCTTGGTAAATGGACGTAATTTGGACAACTTAAACCAGTCAATTCAGCTCAACGCTGGTCTGGGAACCAAGGACAATGGACATTTGGACATTTGTCCACCACAGCCAGACATAAAAACAGTTTATATCCACGAGTAGTTGCTCTACTCAACAGCCAAAAATCTGTAGCCTCCCTTTGATCTGGTATTTTGTTGGTTCACATGCTTGATCAATGGTGTTTTATCATTAATGTTTTATTATTATTAATGTTTAGTGTTTTCTGAGATTCTTATCTGTCACTGTACGTCATGTTGTTACTTGTGGGCGGAGCACCAAGGCAAATTCCTTGTATGTGACTACTTGGGCCAATAAACTTACTTACTTATATTTTCGGGAAGCTTGGCTCAGAGACATTCCAATCTCCGTCACTTGCCCATCTGTTCCCCAGGTTAGTGTGTGTAAGAACTCGCCCATCAGACTGGTTCCTGGCTTCTTGTGGCTTCCAAGACATGTAAGACAAGTCATTTACTTGGAAGATAGACACAAAAAACTGGAGTAACTCAGCAGGACAGGCGGCATCTCTGGAGAGAAGGAAAGGGTGACCCTTTTGTCTCGACCCGAAACGTCACCCATTCCTTCTCTCCAGATATGCTGTCTGTCCCGCTGAGTTACTCCAGTTTTTTGTGCCTATCTTTGGTTTAAACCAGCATCTGCAGTTCCTTCCTACACAAGTCATTTACTTTGATGTATGAAGTGACATACTGTTGAGATAAGTATTACATGAGTTGATGTAAGCTAAAGGGGTCACATTATAAATGTATAAACAGATAAATGTAAAGGTTTGACACAGAGAGATCTTTGAAATAGTATGTCATAATAAACAGATAATGTGTTTGAAGCAAGTGATACCATCAGTGTTCATGGTAGCGGTAGTTTTGGTGTGGGTTAGATCTCAGCTGAAGGTTTAAGTCCAATTAGACATTCATTTGGGCTTTAGAGATACAGCGTCGAAACAGGCCATTTGGCCCACCGAGTCCGTGCCAACCAGCACGCACTCCACACACTAGCACTATCCTACACACTTGGGACAAACTACAATTTACAGAACCCAATTAACCTACAAACCCCGTATGGCTTTGGAGTATGGGTGGCCCTCAGACTGACTGATGCTCGGTTCGCATTAACCAACCTGATCTCCCGGTGGCCCAGCACTTCAACTCCCCCTCCCATTCCGAATATGACCTTTCTGTCCTGGGCCTCCTCCATGGCCAGAGTGAGGCCCAGCGTAAATTGGAGGAGCAGCACCTTGGGTAGTTTACACCCCAGCGGTATGAACATTGACTTCTCCAATTTCAGGTAGTCCTTGCTTTCTCCCTCCTTCCCCTCCCCTCCCAGCTCTCCCACAGCCCACTGTGTCCACCCTTTCTTCTTCCCGCCCCTCCCCACCCCCTCATCAGTGTGAAGAAGGTTCTCGACCCGAAACGTCACCTATTCCTTCGCACCATAGATGCTGCCTCACCCGCTGAGCTCCTCCAGCATTTTTGTCCACCTCGGACTATCCTTGATCGGACTTTACTGGCTCTACCTTGCACTAAATGTCGTTCCCTTGTATCATCATGTATCTGTACTCTGTGAATGGCTCGATTGTAATCATGTATTGTCTTTCCGCTGACTGGTTAACACGCAACAAAAGCTTTTCCCTGTACCTCGGTACACGTGACAATGAACTGAACTGAACACTCTGGGAAAAGGAGGACTTCTTCTCCAGAATTGTTTTATTACACCGCTGCACAGTGCCTTGAGATGTTTCGTGCCACATTAATGTCGCATTCACAACAGTTGCCAGGGCGATGAACATTCTCTCTCCGTCTCACTCCACTGAGCTGCTGTGAAGGTAATGCTGGAGAATTTAGCAAAACGAGAGCAAAGTGACCTTGCCGAGTCTTTGGAGAGCAGACACCTCTCCCCTCGACAGAGATACCCTGACCATCAGCCAGCTCCTCCACACGGGGGACATTGGTCACTTCTCCGGACAATCTGCGGTCCAAACTGTGGTCCCATCAGTTCACCGTGGTGGGCCTCGAATCAAGGGTGACTTAGACAGACATCAGCAGAGTCTGAAGAAGGGTCTCGACCCAAAACGTCACCCATTCCTTCTCTCCAGAGATACTGCCTGTCCCGCTGCGTTGCTCCAGCAGTTTGAGCCTATCTTCAGTGTAAACCAGCATCTGCAGTTCTTTCTTGCACAAGCCTTCACTGTGTCTAGCCTAGTGTGGTTTAGTTTAGATATACGGCACGGAAACAGGCCCTTCAGCCCACCGAGACTGTGACGACCAGTGATCACTCCGCACACTAACACTATCCTACACACTAGGAACCATTTACAATCTTCACCATAACTTGACCTACAAACCTGCACGTCTTTGGAGTGCGGGAGGAAACTGAAGATCTCGGAGAAAAACCCACGCAGGTCACGGGGAGAACGTGCAAACTCCGTGCAGACAGCGCCCGCAGTCAGGATCGAACCCGGGTCTCTGGCGCTGTGAGGCAGCAACTCTAGCGCTGCCAAGTCTTAGAGCTTTTGTATGAGGTGATGTTCATCTCAATCAGAAGCAGATATCTTCAGCATTTTTACAGTACTTCCTGCCACTGTACACTAAGTATCTGAACTCGGTCTTAAAATCTCATGAACTGTTTGCTCAGGGATTGTGGAGTCAGCCATAATTATTTCATTCCGGTCTCTGGTGGGAGCTTTGAGATTATTCTCCTGGTATGAGTTCCCAGTCAAAGCAACCACTTAGACACCAGTAAAAGGCACATCAGTTCGACACTGCCACAATAACCAGAGAGTGGTATAAATGACCTCTGATTTATCCCTTTCAATGGATAAAGGAGAATTTCATCCCCTGTCTTTTACCCAGAGTACGTGAATCAAAAACCAGAGAACATAGGTTTAAGGTTTAGTTTAGGTTATAGATACAGCGCAATGAAACGCCCTTCGGCCCACGGAGTCTACACCGACTAGCGATCCCCGCACATTGAATGGAGCGGCTGGGCTTGTACACTCTGGAGTTTAGAAGGATGAGGGGTGATCTCATTGAAACATATAAGATTGTTAAGGGCTTGGACACGCTAGAGGCAGGAAACATGTTCCCGATGTTGGGGGAGTCCAGAACCAGGGGCCACTCAGCTTAAGAATAAGGAGTAAGTCATGTAGGAAACGGAGACGAGGAAACACAGAGAGTTGTGAGTCTGTGGAATTCTCTGCCTCAGAGGGCGGTGGAGGCAGGTTCTCTGGATGCTTTCAAGAGAGAGCCAGATAGGGCTCTTAAAGATAACGGAGTCGGGGGATATGGGGAGAAGGCAGGAACGGGGTACTGATTGGGGATGATCAGCCATGATCACATTGAATGGCGGTGCTGGCTCGAAGGGCCGAATGGCCTACTCCTGCACCTATTGTCTATTGTCTATTGCCTATTAACACGCAAGGGATAGTTTACATTTACACCAAGCAAATTGACCGTCAAACCTGTACATCTTTGAGTATAGCATAAAAGCGAAGATCTCAGGTGAGATGGACCGAAGGGCCTGCCTCAGTGCTGTATGACCCTTTGTGTCATTTCACGGAGAGCCATCGCCGATTAATCCTGAAAGAGTGAGGTGGAAATTCCTGTTCTTGGAACGTGGACTCCCGTTACCAGCGGGAAGATCCGAGGTACGGTGACTAGCTTTTGTTGCGGGCTAAACCAGTCAGTGGAAAGACAATACGTGATTACAAGGCAGAGATAGATAGATTCTTGAGTAACTCAGTGGGACAGGCAGCATCTCTTGAGAGAAGGAATGGGTGACGTTTCGGGTCGAGACCCTTCTTAAAACAGAAACGTCACCCATTCCTTCTCTCCAGAGATGCTGCCTGTCCTGCTGAGTTACTCCAGCATTTTGTGTCTTTCTTCGATTTAAGCCAGCATCTGCAGTTCTTTCCTACACAAAGTGCTAGAGTAACTCAGAGCGTCAGACAGCATCTCTGGAGAAATTAGATAGATTCTTGATTAGTACTGGTGTTAGAAGTTACGGGGAGAAGGCAGGAGAATGGGGTTAGGAGGAGGAGATACAGTATATCAGCCATTTTAAGAATAATGGGTAAGACATTTAGAATGGGGACGAGGAAACACTTTTTCTCACAGAGAGTGGTGAGTCTGTGGAATTCTCTGCCTCAGAGGGCGGTGGAGGCAGGTTCTCTGGATACTTTCAAGAGAGAGCTAGATAGGGCTCTTAAAGATAGCGGAGTCAGGGGATATGGGGAGAAGGCAGGAACGGGGTACTGATTGTGGATGATCAGCCATGATCACATTGAATGGCGGAGTTGGAGGAGGCCATTTGGCCCTTCGAGCCAGCATCACCATTCATTGTGATCATGGCTGATCATCCCCAATCAACAAATAGAAGAAATACAAGAATAGGTGCCTACTCCTGCACCTATTGTCTATTGGCTATTGTCTATTGAAGAGAATAATGTGAGAAAGGTTTAGTGCAAGGTAATGCAAGTAAGGAAAAGGCAGATAAATATTTGAGTTAGTGGAAGACTAAGGAAGAAGGGGTTTGGAGGGTGAAACGAGGATTGCTCCATTGCAGAGTAAATATAGAAAAGTCAGCAAGAAGTCACGATGAATAATGACATGCAATTTAAAGGCTACCAACTGTAAAACATGTTATTATCCTCATTTTTCTGCAGTTCTATTGTGGTCCAAGGCCCAGCATCACTCTTTGGAGAGAAGATGAAGCTAGGGTGTGATTATTCTTTTGGCACGACACGTCCTGTCCTAATACAATAATACTTGAAGCCATTGTCATATTTTCTCTCACAGCATAAAGTAATCATCATTAACAAATGTAGAGTATGTGCTTGAGCTTTTAAAACACGGCTAATCTCAGACACACCACTGAACTACATCTCTGCAGAATTAGCAGCTGAAGGAAACTCCATTGTGTCGATCTGACACCTATCGAGGTACAAGATGAGACTCGCTTGTCAACCAATTTGCTCCCCTGAGTCGACAGAAATTACGGATTTACTGCAAGAGAGAGTGGAGCTCTTAGTAGGCAGTAGGTCTCATCAACTTGGCAACGTGACGCTTTGCAGACACACGGCATTTATGTTTTATGCATGTTTTGTGTTCCAGCCATTATGTGGCCTGCATTTATTCCTTTTCCATTGGGTGGCACGGTGGAACAGCGGTAGGGTCACTGGCTTACAGTGCTTGCAGCGCCAGAGACCCAGGTTCAATCCCGACTACGGGTCCTGTCTGTACGGAGTTTGCACGTTCTCCCCGTACCCAATGCCGGCTGTTCCAAAGATGAATGTATATGGAACAGTGTACATGAAATAGGAAAGGACACAGAGTAACTCAGCAGGTCAGGCAGCATCTCTAATCAATCCCCTACATCATTTCTCCACAGATGCTGCCTGACCCGCTGAGGTACTCCAGCACTCTGTGCCCTTTTCACTTGTACAGAATACTTTGATAGGAAGGAACTGCAGATGCTGGTTATACCAAAGATAGACACAAAGTGCTGGAGTAATACTGTGGTCAGTCACTCTGTCTTTCGTCAGAGGGTGGTGAACCTGTGGAACTCATTGCCACAGAGGACTGTGGAGGCCGGGTCAGTAGATATTTTTAAGGCAGAGATTGACAAATGCTTGATTACAACGGGTGTCAGGGGTTACGGGGAGAAGGGATTAGGAGGCAGAGATCAGCCATGATTGGATGGCGGAGTGGACGTGATGGGCCGAGTCTAACTTGTGAACACAGAATATGGATTCAAGCATCACACAGCTGACTGAGCTCACAGTATTGACCAGACTGCCGTGCTTGGCCTGTTTTATACTGTAGATACCCTGCTGAACACTTGCAATGCTTTAGCCAGTGTGTTGGAGAGAGAATTATGTGTCGTGACTACTGCAGCTCCTCTGGTTCATGGAATAAAGAAAGGCGCAAAGTGCTGGAGTAGCTCAGCAGGTCAGACATCTCCTGTAGTAGGCACTTGCAGAGAATGTGATATCAGGCTGATCATAGAAACATAGAAACATAGACAATAGGTGCAGGAGTAGGCCATTCGGCCCTTCGAGCCTGCACCGCCATTCAATATGATCATGGCTGATCATCCAACTCAGTATCCTGTACCTGCCTTCTCTCCATACCCCCTGATCCCTTTAGCCACAAGGGCCACATCTAACTCCCTCTTAAATATAGCCAATGAACTGGCCTCAACTACCTTCTGTGGCAGAGAATTCCACAGATTCACCACTCTCTGTGTGAAAAATGATTTTCTCATCTCGGTCCTAAAAGACTTCCCCCTTATCCTTAAACTGTGACCCCTTGTTCTAGACTTCCCCAACATCGGGAACAATCTTCCTGCATCTAGCCTGTCCAACCCCTTAAGAATTTTGTAAGTTTCTATAAGATCCCCCCTCAATCTTCTAAATTCTAGCGAGTACAAGCCGAGTCTATCCAGTCTTTCTTCATATGGAAGTCCTGACATCCCAGGAATCATTCATATCTCCAGACTAGGAGAGTTATATAGAATTGATTGATTGATTGATCAGTTGATTAATTGATACTTATTGTCACGAGCACTTCGTACAGTGAGATTTGTTGTTTTGCGTAAAGGACAGGTATGCAAATAGTCGCCACGCAAAGGGCAGCGACAAAGTTACAAAAGTATTCAATTCTTCCCCCCATTTCCCCCCCTCCCCCAACTCCGCAAGCCGGGCCCCCCTTTGTTCTCAGTGCCCCCTCCCCCACGCAGACTCCCTCATTGTTCTCGGAGTCACGTTGTTGGGACTTACGCGGACATTACGCAGTGTAAACCGACCGTTGGGACTCACGCGGACATAATACACTTGAAGGATGGACTCTCTCCTCCTTTCCCCTCTTCTCTGTTCTTCCGACGCTCTTCTCTCCGCTCCCCCCTTCCTCTTCCCACTCTGGGCTGCTGCTCTTTTGCTGCCCGCCCTGCCGTTTCATCCCGCAGGAATTGTCGCATCTTGACCTTTAGATCAAAAGGACACGTTTAGCATCTGAGGTCTCCGAGCGGAATCAGCTTCAAACAAAAGTCACGCAAAAGGCTTCTGAGAAATGCTCAAAGGGGCCAAGGTTTGACAACAGCAATGGCTTCTATTTAAACACAGCCCTGGAGTAATGGAATATCTCAGAATACTTTAGTCCCACTTTGGAGCAGAGAAGAGGAAAGGGGAAGTCCGTAGGGTATCTGTGATGCAAACAAATTCTGATCAAACGTGAGTAACCTTTAGACTTTGCAGATACAGCACGCACACAGGCCCTTCGCCCCACCGAGCCTGCACCAATTAATGATCACCTTTACACCAGCACTGTCCTACACACCAGGGACAATTTACCTACAAATTTGCAAGTGGGATTCCTCCAGGTGCTCCGGTTTCCTCTCACATCCCAAATCCGTGCAGGTTTGTGGGCTATTTGGCCCTCTGTAAAATGTCCCCTTGTGTGTAGGGATTGGATGTGGAAGTGAGATGTGGGCGAACCTGCGGGAGCGGATGTTCGCTGGTGGGTGTGGACTCGCTGGGCTGAAGGACCTGCTACCAGGCTGCATATTTCCATCATTTCCAACTTCCATTCAGATGGTGTTGTCTTTCCACACCTGGACTCTTATAACAGCTCGTATCTACCCCGAGGATGACTCTAGCTTTTCCCAAAGCCACATTTGATGTCCTTGCACCATTGCTGCCTTACAGCGCTCGCAGCGCCGGAGACCCGGGTTCCATCCCAACTACGGGCGCTGTCTGTACGGAGTTTGCACGTTCTCCCCGTGACCTGCGTGGGTTTTCTCCGAGATCTTCGGTTCCCTCCCACACTCCAAAGACGGACAGGTTTGTAGGTTAATTGGCTTGGTGTATAGTGCAAATTGTCCATAGTAGGATGGTGTTAGTGTGCAGGGATCGCTGGTCGGCAGCCTGTTTCCCCGCTGTATCTCTAAACTAAACTAAACTAAACTAATTCCAACTTCTATTCAGATGTCTGAAGAAGTGTCTCGACCTGAAACGTCACCCATTCCTTCGCTCCATAGATGCTGCCTCACCCGCTGAGTTTCTCCAGCATTTTTGTCCACCTTCTATTCAGATGGTGTTGTCTTTCCACACCTGGACTCTTGTAACAGCTCTGAACTACCGGAGATGACTCTAGGTTTCCTCAAAGCACATTTGATGTCCTTGCCCCATTTTGAATGAGGTGCATGGTAGACCCTTTCATTTATACCGGAATACTGCACTCGAACTTCAAGAATCCCTCTAGATAGTTGTAGGGGGAGAACGATGAAGATGGTAACCAGCTAATTTCAAGTAACCCTTGCATTCCCTCTCCCCCACCCTAGTCCTCCTACGACCTCCACTGTTTGTATCCTTGTATCCCTACATCGGCAACGTTCCCCAGACCAATAATGGGTCATGGGTGTATAAAATCATGCGAGGAATCGATTGGGTAAACGCACAGAAGCTCTTGCCCAGAGTAAGAGAACCAAGAACCAGAGGGCAGAAGTTTAAGGTGAGGAGAAAGATTTAACAGGAACCTAAGGAGTAACGTTTTCACACAAAGGGTGATGGGTGTATGGAGCGAGACAATAGACAATGGGTGCAGGAGTAGGCCATTCGGCCCTTCGAGCCAGCACCGCCATTCAATGTGCCTTTTCTTACCTCCGGATCCCTCCACTCGACCCTCAGTCCGAAGAAGGGTCCCGACCCTGTCCTTTTTTCTCCAGAGATGCTGCCTGACCTGCTGAGTTACTCTGGCATTTTGTGTCTGCACTAGATATGACTGGCCACCACACTCACCAGTTGAAACCCTCAACCTAGGATCTAACCTTTGCAATAAGTTCATGTGATGGGAACAGAATTAAGGCCATTCGGCCCTTCAAGTGCTGTTCAATCATGGCCGATCTATCTCTCCCTCCTAACCCCATTCTCCTGCCTTCTCCCTATAACCTCTGACACCCGAACAAATCAAGAATCTATCGATCTCTGCCTTAAATATATCCACAGCCTTCTGTGGCAATGAATTCCACAGATTCACCACCCTCTGACTAAAGAAATTCCTCCTCCTCTAAAGGAAAATCCTTTAATTCCGAGCCCATGACCTCTGGTCCTGGACTCTCCCACTAGTGGAAACATCCTCTCCACATCCACTCTATCCAGGTGATAAATTTGTTGTGTCATCCAACCTGGTTGACGCAATAGATTGGTTGGAGTTTGTTCTGGAACGTTCCTGTTCCTGTTGGCAGTTGGAGGTCACGTAACATTGTAATTAGGTGAATATTACCAGTACAATGAGAGGCAAACATTGGCAGGCATGTTAATTAGCCAGAGAGCTCTAATGTTCATTAGACTGAGCAACACTTGTGGAATATGCTATACATGAATAATTCATCCCATGTAAAGATTTTATTATGAATATGTTCATTTGGATGAGACATTGATTTAGGGTTGGTGGAACAATGGCAGCTAATGCTACTGTTCCAAACATTCGTGGCTATTTTTGTGGGAAGGAACAAGCCCCATTTAGTTTAGGTTCAGAGATACAGGTCGAAACAGGCCCTTCGGCCCACCGAGTCCGTGCCGGCCAGCGAACCCCGCACACCAACACTAGCCTACAATTTACACTTACACCAAGCCAATTAACCTACAAACCTGCACGTCTTTGGAGTGTGGCAGGAAACCAGAGATCTCGGAGAAAACCCACGCAGGTCACGGGGAGAAGGTACAAACTCCGTACAGACAACACCCGTAGTCGGGATCGAACCCGGGTCTCTGGCGTTGTGAGGCAGCAACTCTACCGCTGCGCCCCCGTGCCGCCCTCTTTTGTTCCATATCATCGTCTATATCTCTCGTTTCCCTTTCCGCCTGACTCTCAGTCTGAAGAAGGGTCTCGACCCGAAACATCACCCATTCTTTCTCTCCAGAGACGCTGCCTGTCCCGATGAGTTACTCCAGCTTTTTGTGTCTAATCCCGAGGATTCAGTGCTCCTGTACCAACCCTTCCAGCTTTCCCAAATTGGAGATGGGCACAGAGTGCTGGAGTAACTCAGCGGGTCAGGCAGCATCTGTGGAGAACATGGATAGGTGACGTTTCACAGAGTGCTAGAGTAACTCAGCAGGACAGGCTGCATCTGTGGAGAACATGTACCTGTTTAACTGTTTCTTAAACGTTGGGATAGTCCCAGCCTCAACTACCACTTCTGGCAGCTTGTTCCATACACCCACCACCCTTTGTGTGAAAAGGTTACCCCTCGGATTCCTATTCAATCTTTTCCCCTTCACCTTGAACCTAAGTCCTCTGGTCCTCGATTCCCCTACTCTGGGCAAGAGACTCTGTGCATCTACCCGATCTATTCCCCTCATGATTTTTACGTTACGAAAATGTTCAAGGTGTGGTCCTAGATCCGTGTGCCTGTCTCTCCATGGCTGTGAAGGCTCTGAAGACTGAAGCACTGGTTAGCTCCTCTCTCCCGCCAGGCTCTGTCAGCAAGCCCAGTAATTAAACCATTAGGAGCAGAGTAAACAGCACAGATTATGGCTTTGTTAATTCCAGGATGATAGCGCAGAGTCCTGTGATATCCTGAAACCATACTAGATTCAGACAGCAGGGAAACAGACCCTTCCGCCCATCTTTAGTACTCAACTAAATGGAGCACCTGCCTTTCAAGAGGGATGCCTTCCTTGTTCATAGAATCATTCTGCCCAACTAGTCCATGCGGACCAAGATCCCTCATCTAATTTGGCCTTAGGCGCGGCACGTTGCCCAGCAGTAGAGTTGCTGCCTTACAACACCAAAGACTGTGGGTGCTGTCTGTGAGGAGTTTGCACGTTCTCCCCGTGGCTGCGAGGGTTTCCTCCAGGTGCTCTGGTTTCCTCCCACGCTGCAAAGACGTACAGGTTTGCTGGTTAATGGGCTTCTGTAAATTGCCCCTAGTTTGTCATACATAAACTAAATGTGCAGGTGATCGATGGTCAGTGTGGACCAAAGGGCCTGTTTCTATGCTGTATGTCCAAACTAGACTAAAGCTAACTGACCCATATATCTAACACGTGCTGTACTTTCCCTGGAGGTATTTGGTGCGAGATTGTGAAGAGAGAAAGATGTTGTCAAGCTGGAATGGGTAAAGAGAAGATTTACACGGATGTTGCCAGGGCTAGAGGAACTGAGCTATAGGGCGAGGATGAGTAGGCTGGGAGTACACGAGGATGAAGGGTGATCTTATTGAGGTGTATAAAGTCATGGTCAATAGATCGGGTGGATTCACAACTAAAGCCTTGACACGCTAATTACACAACCTCGTGGTCGTGTTGAGGCGCGAAGGTCGCGCGCTATTTCATGCGTCCGCACAGCCGTCTGGAGCTCGTGGCGTCATTTGAAGATAGACACAAAATGCTGGAGTAAGTCAGCGGGACCGGCAGCATCTCTGGAGGGAAGCAATGGGTGACGTTTTGGGTTGAGACTCTTCTTCAGTCTGAAAGAAGGGTCTCGACCTGAAACGTCACCCATTCCTTCTCTCCAGAGATGCTGCCGGTCCCGCTGACTTACTCCAGCATTTTGTGTCTATCTGCAATTTTCTTGGCCCCGCTCTGGGAGTAGAAGTGGGGGCGGATCCGGACCACAATGGCCGTGAGCCCCAGGCTGAGCTCGGCGATCGTTTGCCTGCTTCTGCTGCTGTTGCAGATGAGACGTTGTGTCGTGCCAGGGTCTTGGGCCTGTCCCACTTTGGACGTCAGTTACGTGACAGGCTGGTGGTGCGCGAAGATTTTGTTTGCTACAAAATTTCGGAGCCCCGCGCGACTACACACCCCTCCGCGCTTCTCAGTGGGACATGCCCCGCGCGGCCATACGATGCCCTGCGCCTCAACGCGACAACAAGGTCGCGTAATATGCATGCCAAGGAAACGTAAGTGGGACAGGCCCTTAAATAAGGCAACCTTTCCACCCTAGGTATTATAGACAATTGACAATAGGTGCAGGAGCAGGCCATTTGGCCCTTCGAGCCAGCACCGCCATTCAATGTGATCATGGCTGATCATCCCCAATCAGTTCCCCGTACCTGCCTTTTCCTCTGACTCCACTATCTTTAAGAGCCCTATCTAGCTCTCTCTTGAAAGTATCCAGAGAACATAGAAACATAGAAATTAGGTGCAGGAGTAGGCCATTCAGCCCTTCGAGCCTGCACCGCCATTCAATATGATCATGGCTGATCATCCAACTCAGTATCCCGTACCTGCCTTCTCTCCATACCCTCTGATCCCCTTAGCCACAAGGGCCACATCCAACTCATTCTTAAATATAGCCAATGAACTGGCCTCAACTACCCTCTGTGGCAGAGAGTTCCAGAGACTCACCACTCTCTGTGTGAAAAAAGTCTTTCTCATCTGGGTCTTAAAGGATTTCCCCCTTATCCTTAAGCTGTGACCCCTTGTCCTGGACTTCCCCAACATCGGGAACAATCTTCCTGCATCTAGCCTGTCCAACCCCTCTGCACTCTGCACTCTGAGGCAGAGAATTCCACAGACTCACAACTCTCTGTGTGAAGAAGTGTTTCCTCGTCTCCGTTCTGGTATACACCACTCCAAATGTGGTCTCACAAATGCCCTATATAACCGTGGCATAATTTATTTGCTTTTGTATTTGGTTCCCGTAGAAGTAGATAATAATGCCATAAAGATTTTGTGGCAATTTTCCAAATTTTCTCAACATCTTCTTAATAGAACATAGATCATCCTTTGTCTGTGGAGAGAGAGAGACAGAATCGCCATTTCAGGGCAGGGTTGTTCACTAAAACGGACATAGTATAGAACCAGGCATAAAAGGCAGCAGATGCTGGAATTTAGATCGAATAGAAAAACAAACTGCAGCAGGCCAGGCAGCATCGGTGGAGACAGAGGGATGGTTGACGTTTCAGGTCAAGACTTTGATAGAATGCAGAACATAGGTGTGGATGGAATTCCAAGATGCTGACAATGTGGTCTCCTCACTCCTGGAGGACCTGTAGGAGAAGATGGATGGCAGTTTAGTTTAGAGATACAGCGTGGAAACAGGCCCTTCGGCCCACCGAGTCCGCACCGACCAGCGATCCCTGCACACTACCACTATCCCACACACACTAGGGACAATTTAAAATTGCACCAAGCCAATTATCTACAAACCTGTACGTACTTTGGAGTGTGGGAGGAAACCAAAGATCTCAGAGAAAACCAACGCGGGTCACGGTGAGAACGTGCAAACTCCATACAGACAGCACCCGTAGTCGGGATCGAACCCGGGTCTCTGGTGCTGTGAGGCTGCAACTCTACCGCTGCACCACCATGTGGTTCCTTCAAAGTCATCTCCCACGGCAACTCTCCGGAATGTTCCATTACCCTTCAGCCCCATTCTCCCTTTCCCCTTTCTGATTTTATTTTTTTTTATATTCCCACTTTCTCATCCACTCCCTACAAACTGGGAGCAATTTACAGAGGGCCGATTAACCTGCAAACCCGCATGTCTTTGGGATGTAGGAGGAAACACATCCTCTGTCTGGGATCGATCCGGACCTAATATTCAGACGACCACACACTACTTTCTTTCACAGATGTGGCTTGACCGCTCAAATTCTTCAAATTCTTTATTTTCTTTCTCTTCAGACTCTTGCTGCTGTTTTAAAGTGATTATTACCTTGACAACATTGGTCCGCACCTAATAACAGGCACTCCCTCTGTTTCCTCTCCACCTTATCCTCCCTGCAAACTAAAACACACTTATCCTCTCTCCCTGATCCTAATCAACAACTCTGATTCCCTCCCTACTGAAGTTGCCTGACCTAGAACATAGGACATACACAATAGGTGCAGGAGTAGGCCATTCGACCCTTCGAGCCAGCACCGCCATCCAATATGATCATGGCTGTGGAATTCTCTGCCTCAGAGGGCGGTGGAGGCAGGTTCTCTGGATGCTTTCAAGAGAGAGCTAGATAGGGCTCTTAAAAATAGCGGAGTCAGGGGATATGGGGAGAAGGCAGGAACGGGGTACTGATTGGAGATGATAAGCCATGATCACATTGAATGGCGGTGCTGGCTCGAAGGGCCGAATGGCCTACTCCTGCACCTATTGTCTATTGTCCATTGGCTGATCATCTAAAATTCCTGTTCTAAAAAGCCGTTCCTGCTTTTTCAACATATTTCTTGACCTGTTGAATATCCCCAGCATTCTCTGTTTTTTTTTAGCATCTGTTGGTTTATTCTCTAACAATGATTTTCTTTTAGTTTTCCTGGTGAGTAACTGTGTTCCGCATGAGAGGAATAGATCGGGTAGATGCAGAGTCTCTTGCCCAGAATAGGTGAATCAAGGAGCAGAGGACATAGGTTTAAGGTGAAGGTGAAGAAAACATTTAATAGGAACCTGAGGGGTAATTTTTTCACACAAAGGGTGGTGGGTGTATGGAACGAGCTGCCAGAGGAGGTAGTTGAGGCTGGGACTATCCCAACATTTAAGAAACAGCTCAACATGGATAGGACAGGTTTGGAGGAATATGGTCCAAACGCGGGCAGGTGGGACTAGTGTAGCTGGGACATGTTGGCCGGTGTGGGCAAGTTGGGTCGAAGGGCCTGTTTCCACGCTGTATCACTCTATGACTCTCAATGATACTAACTTTGGCAAGGCATGCACTGGAATTCATCCAACTTGGTAGCACACAATGTACAATAAGGCAGCTTGATCCTGCTCCAACAATTCTGTTCTATTGAAGAACAGTGATGCCTCCACCATGTGAAGTGCTTGCTGCTGCTGCCTGATATTTTTTGACACTACACCAATTTTCTCTCCATCTTCTCAACAGAATGTAGAATGGGACAGCATGGGAACAGGCCCTTCAGCCCACAATATCTGCGCCAGACATGATGCCAAGTTAAACTAATGTGATTCCTCTTCTTGCGTGTGGCGTGCACCGCCTAAAGCTGTTGGACAACTTGTCCTATTTGATCTTCCGTTTGTGCGCGTCGAGTTGATTGCATTAGTCGAGCCACGTGAAGGTTGAAATCTTCCACCCCAACTAATGTGCTCAACCTGCATCTCAACGTAAAAGCTTTGTAAACGGCACTATCACATCTGCCTTCACCACCACCCCTGGCAGCATTCTCCAGGCACCCTTCACTCTCTGTGTAAAAAACCTGCCCCGTACATCTGCATTAAGCTTTGCCACATTTACCTTCAAACTATGCCATCTCATCTTTGACATTTCCCCTTGGATATTTTTTAAGGCAGAGATAGATAGATATATTTGATTAGTACGGGTTTCAGGGTTATGGGAGAAGGCAGGAGAATGGGGTTAGGAGGGAGAGCCATGACTGAATGTGGAGTAGACTTGATGGGCTGAATGGCCTAATTCTATTCCTAGTCACTTATGATCTTATGAACCTTTAATCATCGGATAGAAGTGAAAAATGCAAATGGTTTTTATGATGTAACTGCAAATTTATTGCTTGTTTCCTCGTATTGACCAACTCGGCAGATAATTGCAGTTTTGTGATGAATCAGTTCCCCAGAGACTGAGAGAGGTTCCGCTGGGTTGAGCTGGAGGAAAAGCAGAGGAAGGGACAAAAACTCTCCTTCATAAACTCATAAGTCATAGGGGCAGAACTAGTCCATTCAGCCCATCAAGTCTACTTCACAAATTAAATCTTGGCTGATCTATCTTTCCCTCTCAACCCCATTCTCCTGCCTTCTCCCCATAACCACTGACACCCGTGCTAATCAAGAAGCTATCATTGAGTGGCGGAGTAGACTTAATGGGCTGAATGGCCTAATTCTGATCCTATCCCTTATGAACATCTGCAGAGATGCTGCCTGATCCCCTGAGTTACTCCAGCACTTTGTCTCAATGCTAAACTGTTCAGTGTCTCAATGTTAAAATGTCCTGTCCCTGAATTTGATGAATTCATGGTTGAATCTTAAGGATTATGGTGTGCCTGGAATATTTTGGGCTATTCCACAAATTTATGCTGGGGATTTGGTCGCTGATTTCCCCTTTTAATTTCATTTTAAATATATTTGTTGGTTCCAGCCTAACATTCAAGAGTGTTTTATTGTCATGTGTCCCTGGACTGGATAGGACAATGGAATATTCTTACTTGCAGCTGTACAACAGAATATGTAAACATAGTCCACCGTAAAACAAGATAATAAACAAACAAGAAAGGTTCATGTCATTCACCACATTCGGTCGGAGAGGAGGAATATTCATGGGTTTATTTCGCACAGTTCGTGCTAATTTCAGCGTTTTATATATTTACCCAATTCCCTTCTGAAAGTTATTGTTGAACCTGCCTCCACAACCCGAATGCAGAGCAGTTCAGACTGAAAAACACCGAGAGTGAAAAGCAATGTCCTCATCTCTCTGTGTTGTTTAATTTACTGCTTATCATAGATCTGTGCCCTTTACTTTCCACTGCTTCTGCCGGTGGAAATGGACTTTGCTTTTTTATTCCATCAGCCCCCTCATAGATTTCAAGATGTTTTGTTGAAGGAACCTTCTTCGCTCAACACCACAGAGACTCCTGCAAACCCTTCCGTTCAATCTGATGTTCCTCCTCACTGGCATTGCTCTGGGAAATCTCAATTGCACCTTCTCGAAAACCTTGGCATCCTTCCCCAAATTGCAACCTCAATATTTCCAGCCATGGCTAAGGTGGTAGTTCACAACTAGTCGTTCAGGAGTGGTGGTTGAGGCAGAATTGATAATGGGTTTGTTTAAGAGGCTTTTAGATTGGCACATGGAAAGTGTATGGTAATAGAAGGATATGGATCATGTACAGGCAGATCATACCAAGTATATTTCAGTATAGGGAGTAAAGAGGTTTCTTCTGCAGTTGTAAAGGGCTCTGGGTAAGACCACATGCTGGAGTATTAAAATAAGGGGTAAGCCATTTTATAAACGAGACGAGGAAACACCTTTTCTCACAGAGAGTGGGTGAGTCTTGGGAATTCTCTGCCTCAGGCGGATGCAGATTCTCTGGAATGCTTCAAGAGAGAGCTAGATAGGGTCTTCTTAAAAATAGCGGTAGTCAGGGGATTATGGGGATAAGGCAGGAACGGGGTACTGATTGGGGATGATCAGCCATGATCACTTGAATGTGCGGTGCTGGCTCGAAGGGCCGAATGGCCTACTCCTGCACCTATTGTCTATTGTCTATTGTCTATTGTGTACAGTTTTGGTCTCCTAATTTGAGGAAGGACATCCTTGTGATTGAGGCAGTGCAGCGTAGGTTCACGAGATTGATCCCTGGGATGGCGGACTGTCATATGAGGAAAGATTGAAAGACTAGGCTTGTATTCCACTGGAGTTTAGAAGGATGACGGGGAGTCCTTATAGAAACATATAAAAATTATAAAAGGACTGGACAAGCTACATGCAGGGAAAAAAATGTTCCCAATGTTGGGCGAGTCCAGAACCAGGGGCCACAGTCTTAGAATAAAGGGAAGGCCATTAAGACTGAGGTGAGAAAAAAAACTTTTTCACCCAGGGAGTTGTGAATTTAGTGGAATTCCCTGCCACAGAGGTCAGTGAGCCAAGTCACTGGATGGATTTAAGAGAGAGATTAGATAGAGCTCTAAGGGGAGCTAGTGGAGTCAAGGGATATGGTGAGAAGGCAGGCACGGTTATTGAGTGGGAGGGGTGGGGGGGGGGTTTATGGGGATACGATCAGCATGATCATAAGAATGAATGATTCATAAGGTATTGACTGCTGGCTCGAAGGGGCTAATGGCCTCCTCCTGCAAAAATATTTTTTTCTATGTTTCTGTGTTATGAGATCAGTTTAAACGGCATCATGTTCGGCATATACATTGTGGGCTGAAGGGCCCGTTCTTGTGCTGTTCTATGTTCTATGTTCAATTTGTACCATTTCCAAATAATACCCAAGGCACCCTTCTTGATAAAATACCTGAGTCGTTTCTTTTCAGTTCTCTGTGAAAGTTCTGCTGCTGTTTTATTTTAGTCTCAGTGGTATAGCACTCAGCAGAATTCAGCCACGTTAGTCCGCGCTCTTCCTGTTAATCAGGAACAGTTGTTACTTATCGCGTTAGTGACAGGGAATCCGTAAAATAGGCTCATTCCTCAACCGTGGTAAACACTTGGTAAAAAAACGTCTGTGTAAATGAGATTCGGTGCTGGGTAGTGTGTGGGGGGGGGGGGGGGTGCAGAGAGGAACGCAAGTGGGAAATGCAGCGGGAGGGGTGAGCCGTCAAACATTGAGAATTGGCCACTGCCTTCAGTCAGGGGGGGGGGGGGATGGAGAAATATCACAGTGGAGGTCAATCAGATACTGCAGTATAGAAACGTATACAGTGGACAACAGTGCAGGAGGAGGCCATTCGGCCTTTCGAGTCAGCACCGCCATTCAATGTGATCACGGCTGATCATCCACAATCAGTACCCGTTCCTGCCTTCTCCCCCATATCCCCTGAGTATGGACGGGGCATGGAGTATATTAGGATCTATACAGGCACAGACGTGGGACATATATCAGTGTTACATCAAGGGGGTGTATCTGCTAACAGTGAGGGTGTTCTGCTACAGTGAGGGTGAGGGGTGTATCTGCTACAGTGAATCAGGGGGTGTTCAGCTTGTTTGCTACAGTGAGGGTGTATCTGCTACATGAGGGTGTAGAGGGGTATCCTGCTACAGTGAGGGTGAGGGTAGCTGCAGTGAGGGTGTATCTGCTACAGTGAGGGGTGAAACTGTACAGTGCGGGTGTAATCTGCTACAGGAGGGGTGTCTGCTCATCTGCTACAGTGAGGGTGAGGGGGGTGTATCTGCTACAGTGAGGGGTATCTGTATCTGCTACAGTGAGGGGTGAGGGGTGTAACTGCTACAGTGAGGGGTGTATCTGGGCCCCTACAGTGAGGGGTGTATCTGCTACAGGGGGGGTGTATCTGCTACAGTGAGGGTGTATCTGCTGCAGTGAGGGTGTATCTGCTACAGTGAGGGGTTTTTTGTATCTGCTACAGTGAGGGGTGAGGGGTGTATCTGCTGCAGTTGTATCTGGCAGGGTGTATCTGCTACAGTTGCTGCTTACAGTGGGAGGGGTGAGGGGTGTATCTGACAGAGGAGGGGTGTATCTGCTACAGTGAGTGGGGAGGGGTGTATCTTACAGTCTGCTACATGAGACCTGCACACCAGCAGTGAGGGGTCATCTTCTACAGTGTGAGTGTATCAGCTTACAGTGATGGATGTATCTGTGGGAGACTACAGCGAGTCTTTCACAGAATTCTCCCGTGTGCTACAGTGAGGGTATCTGCTTGAGGGGTACAGTGAGGGGTGTCTGCTACTGTGAGGGGTGTATTGCTACAGTGTGGGGTGTATCTGCTACAGTGAGGGGTGAGGGGTGTTATCTGCTACAGTGAGGGGGTATCTGCTGCAGTGAGGGGTGTATCTGCTACAGTGAGGGGTGTATCTGATGCTACAGTGAGGGGTGTATCTGCTGCAGTGAGGGGATGAGGGTGTATCTGCTACAGTGAGGGGTGTAATCTGCTACGCGATGTGAGGGGTTGTAATCTGCTGCAGTGAGGGGTTAGGGGTGTATCTGCTACAGTGCTGCTTACAGTGAGGGGTGTATCTGCTGCAGTGAGGGTGTATCTGCTAACAGCAGGTTTTATCTTCTACGAGGGGTGTATCTGCTAACAGTGAGGGAGGGGTGTATCTGCTGCGGAGGGGTGTATCTGTTACAGTGGTTTTGTTATTGCTGCTCATCAGTGAGGGGTGTATCTGGCTGCAGTGGAGGGGGGTAGGCGCAGTGATCTGCCAGTGAGGGGTTTGTCATCTGCTGCAGTTGTGGGTGTCTCTGTAGTGAGGGTTGTATCTGCTGAGGGGGGGTGTATCGCTGCTGCAGTGAGGGGTGTATCTGCTTACAGTAGGGGTTGTTTCACAGTGAGGGGTGTATCTGCTGCAGTGAGGGTGTATCTGCTGCAGTGATGGGTGAGGGTGTAAATCTGCTGCAGTGAGGGGTGTGTCTGCTGCATGAGGGGTGTATCTGCTACAGTGAGGGGTGTATTATCTGCTGCATGGAAAGTGTATCTGCTGCAGTAGGGGTGTATCAGCAGTGAGGGGTGTATCTGCTACAAGTGAGGGGTGTATCTGCTGCAGTGAGGGGTGTATCTGCTGATGGGAGGTGTGTATCAGTGAGGGGTGTATCTGATATCTGAGAGGGGTGTATCTGCTGCAGTGAGGTGTATCAGTGAGGGAGGGTAATCTGTATGAGGGGTGTATCTGCTGCAGTGAGGGGTGTAGCTACAGGGTGTATCTGCTGCAGTGTAAGTGAGGGGTGTATCAGTGAGGGTGTATCGCTACAGTGAGGGGTGAGGGGTAACACTGAGGAGTTGGTTCTGATCTAGGGTTGAACTCTAGGTCCTGGGTTTCCTTTGGGAGCGGCAGGGCTCAGAACTGAATCTCACGTCTGATTCTGACAGGCCTGTTGTCCCAGCGAGAGACAAAAGATGAACCAGCAGGGCTGAATTGCTATTACACATTGGCGGATTTTTTCTAATCACCTCCTGAATGGGCATTTAGGCAGAGCAAGATAAACGGCCTCCTTTGTTCAACCCACCGTCTTATCATTCGTCTGTCTGCTTATATCGAGCGACACCTCTCAGAAAACTCTCCGAAGCGATACACACAGCAGACTGAATTATTTTTAGAAGCTTTTGCAATCGTCTGTAGAAGAAAGACTCGAGTGAAAACACTTGTGCTCAGCGATGGAGGGGGAAGAATATCGGGAACAGAGCCGCACTTTTTAATACAGAGGCTGAGGGGGGACTTGATAAACGTAGATAGAATATGAGAGAGGCACAGATGGATGTGAAGCATTGGCGTCTGAAGCAGGGTCCTCGACCCAAAACGTCACCCGCTCCTTCTCCATCTCTCCAATAGATGCAGCCTCACGCCGCTGAGTTTTCTCCAGCATTTTTTTAGTCTTACTTGGAAGAATCTTTAGCAGGATAATTGGCTTCTGCAACTTGTCCCCAGTGTGTCGTTATCAAACGTCCTCAGTGTGTAGAAAATGTACAGTTATCAGGCCCAAAATAACTTCCCAATGACAGGAGTGAGATGGGAGCGTGGCCAGTCTGGTGTGGGTCTATGGTAATGCTGGCTGCCTTTTTGATGGTGGCGTCGACACCTTTGTTGGTGGGGAGATCAATACCTTGGATCGACTGGGCAGTGACTTCACCACTTATTTCAATCTCCCCGTTCCTGGGAGTTCAAGGAGATGAACCTGGCCATGATGCAACCAGTCCATATGCACCTCTTTACTGTACGTCTCTGGACGTCCAATGAGAGTGTTCGTCAAACTACCAACCTGGAAATCATTTCATTCCACACGGCACTTCATTAGCACTTTCTAACTCGTTTTTTTCTTCATGAACACAGCAAGGGATTGGAACACCCTATAAGCCAGCATCAGAGATCTCCAAAACACCAACACATACAAAGATGCAACTACAAAAGCACCCCCATCTCGACCAGTACCTCCCCCACCATCATACTGCTGAGTGATGCTCTACCAATAGAGCTTTTCAGCGTTCTACAATCAAAGCAACGTTAGCAAATGTGCAGACAACACAAAGCTGGGTGGGCCGTGTGAACTGTGAGGAGGATGCTATGAAATGCAGGTGACTTGGACAGGTTGGGGGGAGCGGGCAGATGCATGGCAGGTGAGGTTTAATGCGGATAAATGTGAGGTTATCCACTTTGGTAGCAAAAACAGAAGGCAGATTACTATCTAAATGGTGTCAAGTTGGGAAAATGGAAGTACAACGGGATCTGGGGGGTCCTAGCATCATCAGTCTATGAAAGTAAGCATGCAGGTACAGCAGGCCAGTGAAGAAAGCGAATGGCACGTTTACTTTTATAACAAGAGGGAGAATCGAATATAGGAGCAAAGAGTCCTTAGTTAGCGCGTTGTCTCATTACGGCCCACTAGTACCCTGAGACCCACACCTGAAGTATTATGCGTGAAGCAGTTGTGGACCCCCACCAAATTCCGTTCCTCAGGAAGGACATTTCTTGCTAGTTAGAGGGATGCAGCCGTAATTACTTCCAACCAATCCCGGGACCCCACCACCCTGTTTTCGGACTGTCTTTTCCATACCACATCATCTCTCCCTTTCGCTCCCCGAGAGAATGGAGCTGAAGACCGGTGCTATGTACGCCCTCGGGGGTTTAGAGAAGGAGACGATAGGGGAATCTTATTCCAACAATCCTCCCACATAAAAACCTTTAAATTTTTAAGGGGTTCCCCTGGGCACACTCTTCCTAGAGGCAGCCCAAACATTTCATATGTTGCACCCCCCCCTTTCCGGGAGTCCCTAGAAACCTAGGGCCACCAGTTTAACCCCAAAACTTAATTGGTAAGAACATTTAGAACAGCCCCCCAGACGAGGAAACACTATTTCTCGACAGAGAGTTCTGAGTCTGTGGAATTCTCTGCCAAGAGTCCATCTGGTGGAGGCCGTCTCTGCCTGAAGGTAGTGGCGGTACTGTTCAGAGAGTCTATCTCTGGCGGGGTACTAGATATCTGGCTCTTGCAAACCCGAAAGCGAGAGTCAGTGGGATTTTCATGGGAGGAAGCAGGAAACGTTCCTTCCCTTGGTACAGAATTTGGGGATGATCAGGCCGTTACCTATCACCCCCAATCCTGGTCATTGGCGATGGCGGTGCTTGGCACTCGAAGGTCTTCTCCATACTCTGATTAATATAGGTGGTTGAAGATATAGGGCTTCGCCTTATGATTGCATCAATGTTGCTGGGTCCCGACAGATCGTCAGAGATATGGCTGCAGATGTGTCGTCAATTAATGCTACAATACAATACAGACAATACAATAATACTTTATTAGACAAGTAATGTTTTGCAACATACTGAGGAATTTCATTTGCCAAGTCAGTCGAACAAATAAAAAGGAACAGAACACGAAGTGGCAAAATGCTTGACATTTTAAAACGGCGGCGATAAAACGTCCACCGCCGCACAGTGACTTCTCCACATCCTCAACTGTGATGGAAGACGTAAAATAAAAAAGTTCACCGTAAGATAGACACAAAAGAAGCACGTGGAGTAATTCAATCTAGCGCTGGGTGAAGATGCAGAAGGAATGGGTGAGATGTTTTAGGTGAGATTGATCCTTCTTCAACAACAGAGCGTCAGGGGAGGGGGAGTTGCCGAGATAAGGAAGTGTAATGCCCCTGTCCCACTTTGGAAACCTGAACGGAACACCTCTGAGACTTTGCGCCCCACCAAGCGTTTCCGTGCGGTTCCCAGAGTTTTTTTGGTCCTCCGGCAACCACCTTCAACTAGCATCGAGCAACCGGCACAACTAAAAAAATAACCGATTTGTAAAAACAGAAACCACTTTTCGACCATTGGGGAGACTGACAAAAACCTCTGCGGGAAGCCGCACGGACACTTGAGTGGGGCGCAAGTCGCCAGAGGTTTCCGTTCAGGGTTTTATCCTAAGAGGGACGCGGGCATAGGTTATCGAAACAATGACGAGTTCAAGGACAATGTAGAATATACCATAGGTTATGTCGTGAAGGTGACAACAAAGCAAACCGGAGGATAAGATGTATCAGGGTGAGACAGTCAGACCTGTCGTAGAACTGCGAAGGGGGAGGGATGGAGATGAGATTGGAAAGCAAGGTGATACTTATAATGTTTCAAAGAAGTGGGGTGAAGCTGCCCCCGGAAAAATACAGTATGAGGTGCTGTTCCACCAATATGCGTTGGGCCTTCACTCGACAATGGCCAGCCTCATCAAGCCCTGGGCTTCAGGTCCCAATAATCAGGCTAAGAAACATAGAAAAATAAGGTGCAGGAGGAGGCCAATCGGCCCTTCGAGCCATCACGGCCATTAATTGTGATCATGGCTATGAATCGTGCCCCCTATCAATAACCCGTGCCTGCCTTCTCCCCATAGGGGTTTAATATGGGGGTTTGGTCTCCCTTGACACCACAATGCCCCTAGAGCTCTATCTAACTCTCTCTTAAATCCATCCAGTGATTTGACCCCCCCTCCACTGCCGCGTCTGTGCAGGGAATCTCCACAAATTCACCAACTGCCTCCTGTTGAAAATTATTTTTCCTCACCTCAGTCCTTGAATGCGGCCTCCTGTTTATTCCTAAGAACACGTGTGCGAGCGGCTTGGGTGTGGGGGTTTTGTGCGGTGGGGTCTCCCTGGGTCCTGGACTCGCCCAACAATGGGAACATCTTAATTCAGTGCCTCAATTGCTTTAAACAGGAACTTGAAGCGTTGCGAGTTGAGAGCGATGAATTGGGGTGGTCGGCCCCTCTCCATGTGTGAGAGACGAGCTATTCCAACCTTTATTTAGTTTAGTGATAGAGCACGGAAACAGGCCCTTCGGTCCCACCAGGGTGTGTGAGGCGCTCGATGATTGGGGCTTGCCGACGCGCTGCGAGCAGAGTCTGGATGTCGGCGCGTTTGGGCACAGCTAGTACAACGTACCGCTATCGCACACACCAGGGTCAATCTACCATTGTTACCAAAATCCAATTACCGACAAACCTCACAGTCCTTGGAGTGGGAAAACCGAAGAACGCGGAGAAAAAACCGCGCAGGTCACTGGGGAGAGCGTGCAAACTACCGTGTAGAGAAGCACCCGCAGTCAGATGGTTGCCCCGGCACTGTGAAGCGCTGTCAGGCAGCCGACTCCTGGGCCACAGATAAATGGGCCCTGAGTTTTAGAAAGTGGCCGAGGCCCAACATTCGGATCGCCTGCCGAGGCCTGCCATGATCTTTGTTTACCTCGTTCCAATTCATCAGGGTCTGTCTTCATCCCCTTAGATTGTAAATCTTCCCCTCTCTGCCAGATAGATTGAAGTATGCAGACCTGTCCGAACACTTTTATTTTTTTCATTTTCCTCCCTCATGGCCCTGCCATCTCTTGCGGAGCCACTGTGCCAGCCCCAGCACACTACTGCCGCATCCGATTAGGCACCGTCATCTGAGGGACAGCGTATTGAATCCATAGAGATGTGCTTTTTCCATGGCTAAGGGCAGGGTAAGTGAGCACTTTAGACCAGTTCTGTTGTGAAGCGACAGTTTACCAGAATGCCAGCTCCCCCTCTCAACTCCGCATCTACAAGAGAGCAGGATTCATACGAATGCCATTTCAATTTTTAATAACCACAAAAAATCATCGTAAATATTGACACGCATAGTCTGCAGCTTCCACACGTTGATGTTACGCAGTGAGTAGGATAGGTGGATTACACCCAAGACCCCCACATTAAAAGGTATTGGACAGGCTAATTGCATGAAGAATATGTTCCGCTTTGTAGGGGAAGTCCAGAACAAAAGGGTCACAGTATTAAGGATAAGGGGGAAATCTTTTAGGACCGAGATGAGAAAAACATTTATTCACACAGAGAGTGGTGAATCTGTGGAGAATTCAGTCGAGAGCCATCAGTGCTGAGTATCTATATAGATGTCGAGGGAGGCCTACGTGGGTTTCTGAGTGTAGATCTATGAGAGTTGAAGCGTCAGAGGGAGTTGCAGATGTGCCCATGTGCTACAGGGATCAGGGGGTATGGAGAGAAGGAAGGAGGTACAGTATACAGAGTTGGAATGAACACAGAGATCATATGATGGTGGGCAGGCTTCGAAGGGCGAATGGCGCTACTCCTGCAGTCTATTTTACAATGTATCCTATGTAAGATAACACAAAAGGCTGGAGTAACTCTCAGTGGGACTGGCAGCATTATTCTGAGAAGGTGAAGACTAGAGGGTGATGTTTCGTGACGATTTAGTTTATACTCTTTCAGAGCTGAGGAGACTACTGAAGCAGGGTCTCGACCTGAAACGTCACCCATTCCATCTCTCTCAGAGACGCTGCCTTGAGCCCGTGAGTTTATTCCAGCATTTGTGTCTGTCTTTGAAATACACTGTGTTTGTTTGGAATTATCTGCTTCAGTCCCCAATGTCCCCAGATCACCCCAACCATTCTCCACACTGGCTCACATAACCCTTCAATGTAAACTAAAATATTATTTTCCAGGAGAATTTATCTAATAAATATTTGAAATGAATCCATGCTAACAGCTGCTTGGAAACACTTCCACAGACTCTCCGCTCTTCTCATTGAAATCTTGCTGTCCATGCTTAGTTTTAATTTGTATTTTTAGTCTCCTTCAAGCCTGCGCTCCTGAGCTATGAGCCGATCCGTAGTTCTTGGAGTCGAGGTGCGTGTTTTGAATGAACTGGCCCAGTTTCCCTTATTCCACCTGTCCATGCAGTACTTTCCTCATTCATGCCAATTCCTTTGGGTATTCCGGCTTTAGTGAGGGCCCCTTGCCTCATATTCTGAAAAAAGTGCAGTTTTTGGCAGTCCCCGTAGTCTTAGGCACGGATTTGCTGGCGTTGGAGAGGGTGCCAGGGAGAATACGAGGAATTAACCTCAGAGAATGATTCCGTTAACATGTCACGAGCGTTTTGCAGCACTGGGCCGTAGTACTGTGTCTCTAGCACTGTATGTCATTTATGTCCATGTATGTCAAGTAATGTCCATGTTGGTACTTTGGCAGAGCACCAAGGCAAGATTTCTTGATATGTGAATACTTGGCCAATAAGACTGTACTTACATACTTACTCTTCGGCATGGAGTTTAGAAGGATGTGTGGGGGGGGGGGGGGGGGTGGGGGGGGGGGGACGGGGGACCCCACAGAAACTAACCGAATAGTGAAAGGCTTGGATAGAGGTGGGATGTGGAGAGGAGGTTTCCCCACTAGTGGAGAGTCTAGAACCAGAGTCCACAGCCTCAGAATAAAACGACACACCTTCAGAATGGTGATGAGGAGGAATTTGTTTACCCCCAGGGCGGTGAATCTGTGGAATTTTACGTTTGCCACAGGTGAGGGGAGGCTAAGTCATTGCTTATGTAAAAGCGGATGTAGATTGTACTCTCTTAGATTAGTAACGCCTCCGCACAATCATTAATCAGACTTTACGGGCTTTACCTTGCAATAAACAATTATTCCCTCCATCTTGTATCTGTACACTGTGGACTCCTTACACATGTAATCACGTCTTGTCATTTCACTGACTGGGTAGAACACACAAAAAACACTGTTTTAGCTTTAGCTCCGTTACACAAGGCAGTAAGGTACATTGTCGAAAGGTTACGGGGAAAACTAGAGAAAGGGTTGAGATGGGAAAGAGTAGATCAGCCTTGACAGAGAATGCGGTGGCAGACTTGATGCCGAAATGGCCTACTTCTAAGACACTGAGGCGCGAAAACTGTTCCTACGTTTCGAGCATGTTCTAAGGACATCTGAAGAAGGTGTCTCGACCCGAAAAGCTTCACCCATATCCTTCTCCTCCAAGATGGCCTGCCATGTCCGCGGCTGAGATACTCCCAGCATTGTGTGTCTCTCTCATTGTAAACCAACATCTGCAGTTCCCTTGCCTACTCATGTGTTCTAAGGAGGGTCATTCCGTTCCCACAGCCATCCTTTCCTGGGGGGGTGAAGGAGGGGGAGTGGCTGTGCTCGCGAAGGTGCCCGCCTCCCCCCCCACCGCCCCCGAGGCTCATTATACTCATGTATTGCTCTTGCGAGAGCTGACTGTTAGCATTGCGAGGAAATAAAAAGCTTTCACTGTCCCGGGGTCGGTACAACGTGACAATAAACTAAAACTGAACCTCGCGCCATCATGTGTGTGCTGAAAGGTAAGACACAAAATGCTGGAGTAACTCAGCGCGGGACAGGCAGCACCATCTCTGGAGATAAGGAAAGGTGACAATTTTCGGGCCGAGACCCTTCTTCAGACTTGTCTATTAGTTAAGTTTTAGTTTAGTTTTAAGCGTTGGAGGGAGTACGACGCAGAAACAGGCTGCATGGCCATTGAGTCTTGCACCTGACCAGCGAATCCGTTCACATAAACACGACCCTAACCACACTACCTTTGTATAACTTATACCCGATGAGTCCACCAGGTTTTCCCAGCCAATTAACCTAACAACCTGTGCTCTGTTGGGGAATATTGAGGAAAACTAATGATCCGGGGACAAACTCACGAACAGGTCCGCTGAGAACGCACGGATCTGCGCGATACAGACCGCGCCCGTAGTCAGGACGGAATCCCCGGACTCCCTGGCGCAGCATCTTAGATTGGTAAGCAGCAGCAGCTCACCCGCAGTGCACCACCGTGAATTTACACCAAGCCAATTAACCTACAACGCGCCTTTGCTTCTGCTGAGTGGTGACAATAACAATAGCACAACAGACAATAGGTGTCCGGAGGAGGCCATTCAGCCCTCGTAGCCAGCACCAAACATTCAATGTGATCATGAGGCTGATGCATCCCCAATCAGGCACCTGGTCCATTCCCGTAGCCTCTCCCCCACATCCCCTGACTCCACTATTCTAAGAGCCCGTAGCTAGCTCTCGACTAGAAAGCATCCAGAGAACCCGGCCTCCGACCGCTTGGCGCGGCCCTCTGAGGAGCAGAGAAATCCACAGACTCACCACTCGCTGTGACAAAAAGAAATTTCCCCCTCATCTCCCGTTCTAAATGGCTTCCCTCCTTAATTCTTATAAACTGTGCGCCCCTTGGTTCTGGACATTCCCTCAACATCGAGAATATGATTCCCGCCTCACGTGTCAAAGCCCATAAGCAGATCTTATATTTTCAATGCGTGGGGCGATCGCCCTCTTATCCTCTCTAAACTCCAGAGTTACAATCGCCACTGACTCCATTCGTCGCTCAGCCATAATGACAGTCCCCAAGCCATCCCAGGAAAAAGCCTTTGACAACACTTACGCATTCACTCCCTCAATAGCAAGAATGTCCTTGGAACCGCACATTATGTACCAAAACTGCAACACAATACTCCAGGTGTAGACTCACTAGGGCCTGTACACCGCAGGAAGGGGGGCGTTCCTCAATGCACCTATAGCAATGACTCGCGTCTTAATATGAGAGCGGTCGAGGCGCCAACGTGCCATGTCGCTTTCTTGCACTGCTGCTGTACCATCATGCATACTTTCATAGCTGATGTACTAAGGACCCTCGCAGAACCCTTGGTAGCTTCCCCTTAATTTCCAACTGACGCAGTGTTAGAATAGTAAATCAGCCGTTCCTGTAGGTTTTTGCTAGGATGGAGGGGCGGGGCCGGGGGGGGGGCGCCAAATGGATAACCTCACATTTATGGGCCGTCGAGTTAAGGGAAACTACAAGCTGCCAGGTGCATATGCTAAGGCTGCGACGTTCTGTGGGGGGCTTTGGGTATTGGTCCCGGGGGGGGACCAACCTGTCCATAGTCAACCCAGCCTCTCATACATCCTCCTCACAGTACACACTGCCACCCAGCATTGTGTCACTGCTAATAATTATGCCCATGTATCAAAGGATCTCCTCTCATGCCTTCTAAACACCAGAGTGTACAAAGCCCATCCGATTCCACCTCGTCATCATATGACGTGTGGGGAGAGGGAGATACATAGATACAGGAAAGTTTAAGGGTGTGAAATCAGAACAACAACGGGGAAGGTGATTGAGGTATGGAGCAATAGATCAAAACCAAATAACAATATAACCATATAAAACAAATTACAGCACGGAAACAGGCCCCTCTCGGCCCTTCAGTCCGTTGCTACCATATTTTAATCCCCTAGTCCCATCAACCTGCACACAAGACCATACCCACCCATTCCCTCACGTCCATATACCTATCCACTTTAACTTTTACAGTAAAAAACGATCCTACCTCCGACTACTTCAGCTGGAAGCTCATACCACAACAGCCACCTACCCTCTGAGAAAATGAAGTTCCCTCCTCACGTTACCCCCGAAACCTCTGTCCCTTAATTCGCATGACATGCCCATCTTGTTGAATCTACCTCCCTACCCTCAATGGTAAAGCTTATCCACGTCAACTCTTGTCTATCCCTTTCATCTTATTAAAGAACCTCAATCAAGTCCCCCCTGTAACATTCTGCGCTCCAAAGAATAACGACCTAACTTGATCAACCATTTCTCTGTAACATAGTTGCTGAGACCCAGGCAACATTCTAGTAAATCTCCTCAGTACTCTCTCTATTTTTGACATCCTTCCTATTATTGGGGGGGAACAAAATTGTACACCATCCTCCAGAATTGGTCTTACGAATGCCTTGTATAATATTCACATCACTTTCCCTACTCCTAAATTCACTGCTCTATATATACAAGGCCAGCAACACCAAAGGCTTTCTTTATAACCACCCCTATCTACATGCGATTCCCCACCTTCAGGTAACTATGCACAGTATTCCAGATCCCTCTGTTCCACAGCAATCCTCAATTCCCTACCATTTACCATGTACCATCCTCTTTTGATTTTGTACTGCCAATATGTAGCACGTCACACGTAAACAGCATTAAACCCATCTGCCATTATCAGCCCACTTTTTTCCAAATGGCCCAAATCTCTCTGTAGACTTTGAAATCTACTTCATTATCCACAACACCATCTATCCATAGTCACAATCTGCATACATACCATATCCAATTATCCACCCCACATCCATATCATTGAGTACATGACAAACAACAGTGACCCAACACAGAACCCTGAGGCACCCCACTTGTCACCCGGCTTCCAACCCTGACAAACAGCCAACCACCATTACACTCAGGCATCCCATACAGTCCACTGTTTTAACCATCTGGCTCACACTCCGCCATTAACACCCAGATTTTTGGAAAAACCTTCAAACCAACCTACCATGGGTAAACCTTGTCAAAGGCTAACTGAATCGCATATAGACAAACATTCACAGCTTTTACCGCTCATCAATTTCCCTAGTAACCGCTTCAAAAAAATCAATCAATGTTTAGTCCAGCGCATGACCTACCAGCCACAAATCATGTTGTATTTATTCAAAGTGTCAGGATACTGGTTAGCCTCCTCTTAGAAATCTCATAGTTATCCGCAAAGTCTACTCAACTTATTTTATCCATAACTCTCACAGAGTTTAATATCCTTCTCCTTGCTGTTAAACCGAAGAAAAGAAATTGTTGCAAAAACTCCCCATGTCATTTTGGAGCTCAGCAGCATCTAGCTGACCATTCTGTCTCACTAATGGTCCAAATTTATCTCCCCGTTATCCTTTTTGCTATAATATAAGCTGTCGAAACCCTTTGCTATAACCTGTTCACCATTCTTGCCAAAGCACCCTCAGGATCTCTTTAAGCCTTTCCAATTTTTTTCCTAAAGATTCTTTTTAACTTCATTAACCGCCTCAAGCACACTCATTTACTCATGCCTCCTGCGAGGCAATATTGTAATATCTCTCTTTTTTTTTACGAAACAAGTGTCCAATGCCCTTGAAAGAACCATGGCTCTATTTCAAGAGCTTTAACTATTTCCTAGTCACCCAAACCGGACATCAAGATTCTGTACTCTTACATTTCCCCTTTAAAAGTTCCCCTCCAATTCTCTTTCTACAGTCTTCTTCCCGCTAAAACAAAGTCCCAGATTCACTCCTATTAAATCCTTAACAGGCATATCCCTCGCGTCGCATGATTCAGTGCGCGAGAGGATGCGAGCGCAATCAAATCTCCACCCTAGGTCCAGTTCTGACTCTCTCCAAAATTACAATTGAAACAATGGTATTGTGATCACTGGTCCCGAGTGCTCACCAAGAATCCCTCTGCGACACCTGACCTGCCACCTGATGCATAGTTTAGCTGGGAGAAGGTAAACAGGACAAAACCCCAACACCCACCCCCCCACCCCACCCCCACCTCCCCCCCTAGCTCAATAGAGTGGCTTATGTGATTGTCAGTGGGCAGGTCTGAGCCGGGCAGCCCTGCCGTTTACGTATTCTGCAACGGAGGAGGAGCTAGCGTGTGAAGGCATACCGCCCCACGAGGCTGCGCTGTCCGGCAGCGAAAGTCAATCATTATCGAGAGCGCCAACGCGTGGCTCGACCGACAACACGAACTGCAGCCGTCGGACCTCTTCCAGCAGATGGAGAGCGCGTCGAGTGTATCCTTCCCGAAACTCAAGATCATGTCACAGAAGGCTAGGAACCCTGCTTGTGTACTTTAGTTCTGCCAACGGCAAGGGTCCTCAGGGGGGGGAGACCATCAAGTCCAGGGACCCTTCTGGTCCGCAAAGCTGACATTGAGGGGGTGCATAAGTCTGGTGGGGACACCCCCCTTGCCCCATCAAGGAAGGCGAGCTGGGGGTCCTCACCCCCAGGTGTCAACTGTTAGAAGGCCGTGAGAAGAAGGTCTTGACCAGAAACGTCACCCATTCCTCTCGTCCAGAGATGCTGGCTGCCAGCCACCGCTGCGGTTACTCCACTTTTTTGTGGTCCAGTCGTTCAACACACCTTGTGTTCAGTTGAGCGGTATTATTATCACGTTTACTGAGCTGTTTTGTAGTCTATCTTCGGCCAACAGTTTAGCGGTTTTGAGTTTAGAGATACAGCACGTCACAGGCCCGTCTCTCCCACCGAGATACTCGCCGACCAGAAACCACCTGTACCCCAATCCGTACAGCTAAACAATGCCTACACACACAAGGACAATTAATTATTTACATACCTCAGTAAGTGCAATTAACCTGCAAACTGTACGTCTTTGAGTGTGGGAGAAACCGGAGCACCCGAAGAAATCCCACGCAGAGTCACTGGGAAGAACGAACAAACAGGTACAGACCAACGCGCCCGGCACTCGGATCGAGACCCTGGTCTCTGGCGCTGTGAGGGGCAGCAACTCATGGCCGCAGCAGACCGCTAGTTCTGCCCATGTGAAAGGGTCTCCAGCCCAAAGCATTTCCATTTCTAACCTGTGTGGACACACTGTGAGCCTCTTCATTTGCATGCCCATAGACAGGAGCAGATTTCTGTGGTGGAATTTCCCGATCGGTAGCCAACCGCATTGGTGGACAAACTTGTTTGGAGAAACCTGCGGTGCTGTTTCTCCAGCAGGTTTGATCCACCTTCGATTCTCCAGCATGTGCAGATTCAAGCTGAACATCCACACTGGGTGGTGGGGGAGTATGGAACGAGCTGGCCAGAGGAGGTACTCGAGGCTGGGGGACTATCCCAATGTGTTTCAGCAATCATTATAAGACAGGTAACAATGGTAAGGACTGGTGTGAGATGGAGGGATAAACGGGCCAAACGCGGGGCAGTTGGGACCAGTACAAGCAAGGGACAATGTTCGGTCATAAGTGTGCACGATGGCCAAAGGGCCTGTTTCCACACGAATCACTGGTCTAAGAATCCGAGCATGACAAAGTGTTCACACATCCCAATACGTCTGATGTGACGTCAATCGTGTGTCCGTCGATCCCTCACTCCGCTCTCCGATCTCTTCCAACCCTTGCTCTTCTACAATTGCTCGCTGGATCTTTTTGGGGGGGCGGTGGG
>CM069166.1:1785217-1820234 GCA_035221665.1 Okamejei kenojei | reverse complement strand
TTAGAGAATTTAAAAACTGGTCACGGAGAATAGTGCAAACTCCGTGCAGACAGCGCCCGCAAGATCATTCGAACCCGGTCTCTGGCCTGTGAGCAGCAACTCTAGCGCTGCCCAAGTCTTAAGAGCTTTTGTATGAGGTTATGTTCATCTCAATCAGAAGCAATATCTTCACATTTTACAGTACTTCCTGCCACTGTACACTAAGGTATCTGAACTCCGGTCTTAAAATCTCATGAACTGTTTGCTCAGGGTTTGTGGAGTCAGCCATAATTATTTCATTCCGGTCTCTGGTGGGAGCTTTGAGATTTATTCTCCTGGTAAGGAAAGTTTCCCAGTGCAAAGCAACCACTTAGACACCAGTAAAAGGCACATCAGTTCGACAACTGCCACAATAACCAGAGAGTGGTATAAATGAATTCTGATTTATCCCTTTCTATGGATAAAGGGAGAATTTCATCCCCTTGTCTTTTACCCAGAGTACGTAATCAAAAAACCAGAGAACATAGTTTAAGGTTTAGTTTAGGTTATAGAAAACAGCGCAATTGAAACGCCCTTTTCGGCCCACAGTCTACACGGACTAGCGGTCCCTCGCACATGAATGGAGCGCTGGGCTAGTGCACTCTGTAGTTTAGAAGGATGAGTGGGTGATCTCATTGAAACATATAAGATTTAAGGGCTTGGACACGCTAGAAGGCAGGAAACATGTTCCTATGTGGGGGAGTCCAGAACCAGGGCCACACAGGCTTTAAATAAGGAGGGTGGGAACGGAGATAAGGAAACGGAGATGAGGAAAACACAGAGAGTTGTGAGTCTGTGGAATTCTCTCCTCAGAGGGCGGGGAGGCCAGGTTCATCTGGATGCTTTCAAGAGAGAGCTAGATAGGGCACTTAAAGATAACGGAGTTCGGGGGATAATTGGGAGAAGGCAGGGAACGGTAACTGATTGGGGATGATCATCCGTGATTCACATTGAATGGCGGTGCTGGCTCGAAGGGCCGAATGGCCTACTCCTGCACCTATTGTCTATTGTCTATTGCCTATTAACACGCAAGGGATAGTTTACATTTACACCAAGCAAATTGACCGTCAAACCTGTACATCTTTGAGTATAGCATGAAAGCGAAGATCTCAGGTGAGATGGACCGAAGGGCCTGCCTCAGTGCTGTATGACCCTTTGTGTCATTTCACGGAGAGCCATCGCGATTAATCCTGAAAGAGTGAGGTGGAAATTCCTGTTCTTGGAACGTGGACTCCCGTTACCAGCGGGAAGATCCGAGGTACGGTGACTAGCTTTTGTTGCGGGCTAACCAGACAATACGAGAATTACAAGGCAAAATGGATAGATTCTTGAGTAACTCAGTGGGACAGGCAGCATCTCTTGAGAGAAGGAATGGGTGACATTTCGGGTCGAGACCCTTCTTAAAACAGAAATGTCACCCATTCCTTCTCTCCAGAATGCTGCCTGTCCTTCTGTATTAGTTCCTCCAGCATTTGTGTCCTTTCTTCGATTTAAGCCAGCAATCTGCAGTTCCTGTTCCGCTACACAAAGTGCTAGAGAACTCAGAAGCGTCAGAACAGCTACTGCTCCTGGAAAATTAGATAAGATTCTTGGATTAGTACTGGTGTGTAAAAGTTATGGGGAGAAGGCAGGAAATGGGGTAAGGAGGGGGAGATAACGTATATCAGCCATTTTAGAATAATGGGTAAAGACATTTAGAATGGGGACGAGGAAACACTTTTTCTCACAGAGAGTGGTGAGTCAGTGGAATTCCTGCCTCAGAGGGCGGTGAGGCAGGTTCTCTGGATACTTTTCAAGAGAGAGCTAGATAGGGCTCTTAAACGATACGGGATGTCAGGGATATGGGGAGAAGGCAGAGACGGGGTACTGATTGGGGATGATCAACCATATCACATTGAATGGCGGAGTTGGAGGAGGACATTTGGCCCTTCGACCAGCACCGCCATTCATTGTTGATCATGGCTGATCATCCCCAATCAAACAAATAGAAGAAATACAAGAATAGATGCCTTCATCCTGCCCTATTGATCTATTGCTATTGCTATTGAAAGAGATAAGGTGAGAAAGGTTAGTGCAAGGTATTGCAAGTAAGGAAAAGGCAGATAAATATTGAGTTAGTGGAAGACTAAGGAAGAAGGGGTTTTGGAGGGTGAAACGAGGATTTTGCTTCCATCGCAGAGTAAATATAGAAAGTCAGCAAGAATTCACGGTGTAGATAATGACAATGGCAAATTTAAAGGCTACCAACTTAAAACATGTTATTAATCCTCATTTTTCTGCAGTTTCTATTGTGGTCCAGGCCCAGCATCAACTCTTGGAGAGAAGATGAAGCTAGGGTGTGATTCTTCTTTTGGCACGACCACGTCCCTGTCTAATACAATAATACTTGAACCATTGTCATATTTTCTCTCACAGCATAAAGTAATCATCATTAACAAATGTAGAGTATGTGCTTGAGCTTTTAATTAAAACACGGCTAAATCTCAGACACACCACAGAACACATCTCTGCAGAATATCAGCTGAAGGAAACTCCATTGTGTCGATCTGACACCTATCTAGGTACAAGATAGACTTAATTCCTTGTCCCAACCAATTTGACCTCCCCTGAGTCGACAGGAAATACGGTTTAACTGCAAGAAGAGTGGAGCTCTTAGTAGCAGTAGGTCTCATCAACTTGGCAACGGAACGCTTTGCAGACCCACGCAATTATGTTTTTGCATGTTTTTGTGTTCAAGCATTATGTGGCCTGCATTTATTCCTTTTCCATTGGTGGCACGGTGGAACAGCGGTAGGGTCACTGGCTTACAGTGCTTGCCAGCGCCAGAGACCCAGGTTCAATCCCGACTACGGGTCCTGTCTGTACGGAGTTTGCACGTTCTCCCCGTACCCAATGCCGGCTGTTCCAAAGATGAATGTATATGGAACAGTGTACATGAAATAAAAGGACACAGAGTAACTCAGCAGGTCAGGCAGCATCTCTAATCAATCCCCTACATCATTTCTCCACAGATGCTGCCTGACCCGCTGAGTTACTCCAGCACTCTGTGAAACGTCACCTATCCATGTTCTCCACAGATGCTGCCTGACCCGCTGAGTTACTCCAGCACTCTGTGAAACGTCACCTATCCATGTTCCCCACAGATGCTGCTGCCTGGTGACCCCCCCTGAGTTACTCCAGCACCTCTCTTGAAAACGTCACCTATCCATGTTCTCCACAGATGCTGCCTGACCCGCTGAGTTACTCCAGCACTCTGTGAAACGTCACCTATCCATGTTCTCCACAGATGCTGCCTGACCCACTGAGGTACTCCAGCACTCTGTGCCCTTTTCACTTGTACAGAATACTTTGATGGGAAGGAACTGCAGATGCTGGTTATACCAAAGATAGACACAAAGTGCTGGAGTAATACTGTGGTCAGTCACTCTGTCTTTCGTCAGAGGGTGGTGAACCTGTGGAACTCATTGCCACAGAGGACTGTGGAGGCCGGGTCAGTAGATATTTTTAAGGCAGAGATTGACAAATGCTTGATTACAACGGGTGTCAGGGGTTAACCGACTGAGAAGGGATTAGGAGGCAGAGATCAGCCATGATTGGATGCGGAGTGGACGTGATGGGCCGAGTCTAACTTGTGAACACAGAATATGGATTCAAGCATCACCACAGCTGACTGAGCTCACAGTATTGACCCAGACTGGCCCGTGGCTTGGCCTGTTTTTATACTGTAGATACCCTGCCTGAACACTTGCAATGCTTTAGCCAGTGTGTTTGGAGAGAGAATGATGTGTCGTGGACACTGCAGCTCCTCTGGTTTCATGGAATAAAAGAAAGGCGCAAAGTGCTGGAGTAGCTCAGGCAGGTCAGACATCTCCTGTAGTAGGCACTTGCAGAGAATGTGATATCAGGCTGATCATAGAAACATAGAAACATAGACAATAGGTGCAGGAGTAGGCCATTCGGCCCTTCGAGCCTGCACCACCATTCAATATGATCATGGCTGATCATCCAACTCAGTATCCTGTACCTGCCTTCTCTCCATACCCCTGATCCCTTTACCCACAAGGCCACATCTAGCTCCCCTCTTAAAATATAGCCAATGAACTGGCCTCAACTACTTCTGTGCAGAGAATTCCACAGACTCACCCAACTCTCTGTGTGAAAAATGATTTTCTCATCTCGGTCCTAAAAGACTTCCCTCTTATCCTTAAACTGTGACCCATTGTCCTGGACGTCCCCAACATCGGGAACAATCTTCCTGCATACTAGCCTGTCCAACCCTTAAGAATGTTGTAAGTTTTCTATAAGATTCCCCCTCAATCTTCTAAATTCGAGCGAGTAACAAGCCGAGTCTATCCAATCTTTCTTCACATGGAAGTCCTGCCATCCCAGGAATCAGTCATATCCCAGACTAGGAGAGTTATATTAGATTTGATTGATTGATGATCAGTTGATTAATTTGATACTTATTGTCACGAGCACTTGGTACAGTGAGATTCGTTGTTTTTGCGTACAGGACCAGGTATGCAAATAGTCGCCACACGCAAAGGGCAGCGACAAAGTTACAAAAGTATTCAATTCTTCCCCCCATTTCCCCCCCTCCTCCCAAACTCCGCAAGCCGGTCCCCCCCCTTTGTTCTCAGTGCCCCCACCCCCACGCAGACTCCCATCATTGTTCTCGGAGTCACGTCGTTGGACTTACGCGGACATTACGCGGTTTAAAAACCGACCGTTGGGACTCACGCGGACATAATACATTTGAAGGATGGACTCTCTCCTCCTTTCCCCCTCTTCTCTGTTCTTCCGAACGCTCTTCTCTCCGCTCCCCCCTTCCTCTTCCCCACTCTGGGCTGCTGCTCTTTTGCAGCCCGCCCTGCCGTTTCATCCCGCAGGAATTGTCGCATCTTGACCTTAGATCAAAAGGACACGTTTTAGCATCTGAGGTCTCCGAGCGGAATCAGCTTCAAACAAAAGTCACGCAAAAGGCTTCTGAGAAAATGCTCAAAGGGGCCAAGGTTTGACAACAGCAATGGCTTCTATTTAAACACAGCCCTGGAGTAATGGAATATCTCAGAATACTTTAGTCCCACTTTGGAGCAGAGAAGAGGAAAGGGGAAGTCCGTAGGGTATCTGTGATGCAAACAAATTCTGATCAAACGTGAGTAACCTTTAGACTTTGCAGATACAGCACGGACATAGGCCCTTCGCCCCACCGAGCCTGCACCCAATTAATGATCACCTTTACACCAGCACTGTCCTACACACCAGGGACAATTTACTACAAATTTGCAAGTGGGATCCTCCAGGTGCTCCAGGTTTCCTCTCACATCCCAAATCCGTGCAGGTTTGTGGGCTATTTGGCCCTCTGTAAATGTCCCCTTGTGTGTAGGGATTGGATGTGGAAGTGAGATGTGGGCGAACCTGTGGGAGCGGATGTTTCGCTGGTGGGTGTGGACTCGCTGGGCTGGAAGGACCTGCTACCCAGGCTGCATATTTCCATCATTTCCAACTTCTTCATTCAGATGGTGTTGTCTTTCCACACCTGACTCTTATAAAAGCTAATATCTACCCCGAGGATGACTCTAGCTTTTCCCAAAGCCACATTTGATGTCCTTGCACCATTACAGAGCCTTACAACAGCGCTCGCAGCGCCCGGCGACCTGGGTTCCATCCCGACTACGGGCGCTGTCCCCCCCACCCCTGTACGGAGTTTGCACGTTCTCACCGTGACCCGCGTTGGTTTTCTCTCAGATCTTCGGTTCCCTCCCCACACTCCAAAGACGGACAGGTTTTGTAGGTTAACTTGGCTTGGTGTCTATGCAGAATTGTCCATAGTAGGATGGTGTTAGTGTGCAGGTATCGCTGGTCGGCAGCCTGTTTCCCCTTTCCCCGCTGTATCTCTAAACTCAACTAAACTAAACTAATTCCAACTTCTATTCAGATGTCTGAAGAAGGGTCTCGACCCGAAACGTCACCCATTCCTTCGCTCCATAGATGCTGCCTCACCCGCTGAGTTTCTCCAGCATTTTTTTTGTCCACCTTCTATTGAGATGGTGTTGTCTTTCCACACCTGGACTCTTGTAACAGCTCTGAACTACCGGAGATGACTCTAGGTTTCCTCAAAGCACATTTGATGTCCTTGCCCCATTTTGAATGAGGTGCCTGGTAGACCCTTTCATTTATACCGGAATACTGCACTCGAACTTCAAGAATCCCTCTAGATAGTTGTAGGGGGTGAATGATGAAGATGGTAACCAGCTAATTTCAAGTAACCCTTGCATTCCCTCCTCTCCCCACCCACCCCCCCACCCCCCCCAATAGTCCTCCTACGACCTCCACGACACTGTTTGTATCCTTTGTATCCCTACATCGGCAACGTTCCCCAGACCAATAATGGGTCATGGGGTGTATAAAAATCATGCGAGAATCGATTGGGTAAACGCACAGAACTCTTTGCCCAGAGTAAAGAGAACTAAGAACCAGAGGACAGAGTTTAAGGTGAGGAGAAAGATTTAACAGGAACCTAAGGAGTAACGTTTTCACACAAAGGGTGATGGGTGTATGGAGCGAGACAATAGACAATGGGTGCAGGAGTAGGCCATTCGGCCCTTTGAGCCCAGCATCGCCATTCAATGTGCCTTTTCTTACCTCCGGATCCCTCCACTCTACCCTCAGTCCGAAGAAGGGTCCCGACCCTGTCCTTTTTTCTCTTCCAGAGATGATGCCTGACCTGCTGAGTTACTCTGGCATTTGTGTTCTGCACTAGATAGATAGGCCCACCACCCTCACCAGTAGAAAAACCCTCAACCTAGGATCTAACCTTTGCAATACGTTCATGTGATGGGAACAGAATAAGGCCATTCGGCCCTTCAAGTGCTGTTCAATCATGGCCGATCTATCTCTCCCTCCTAACCCCATTCTCCTGCCTTCTCCCTATAACCTCTGACAACCCGAACAAATCAAGAATCTATCGATCTCTGCCGATAACTATATCCACAGCCTTCTGTGGCAATGAATTCCACAGATTCACCACCCTCTGCAAAGAAATCCTCCTCCTCTCCTTCCTAAAGGAAAATCCTTTAATACCGAGCCATGACCTCTGGGTCCTGGACTCTCCCACTAGTGGAAACATCCTCTCCACACATCCCTCTATCCAGGTGATAAAGTGTTGTGTCATCCAACCTGGTTGACGCAATAGATTGGTTGGAGTTTGTACTGGAACGTTCCTGTTCCTGTTCCTGTTGGCAGTTGGAGGTCACGTAACATTGTAATTAGGTGAATATTACCAGTACAATGAGAGGCAAACATTTGGCAGGCATGTTAATTAGCCAGAGAGCTCTAATGTTCATTAGACTGAGCAAACACTTGTGGAATATGCTATCATGAATAATTCATCACATGTAAAGATTTTATTATGAATATGTTCATTTGGATGAGACATTGATTTAGGGTTGGTGGAACAATGGCAGCTAATGCTACTGTTCCCAAACATTCGTGGCTATTTTTGTGGAAGTGAACAAACCCCCCATTTATTTAGGTTTCAGAGATACAGGTCGAAACAGGCCCTTCGGCCCACCGAGTCCGTGCCGGCCAGCGAACCCCGCACACCAACACTAGCCTACAATTTACACTTACACCAAGCCAATTAACCTACAAACCTGCACGTCTTGGAGTGTGGCAGGAAACCAGAGATCTCGGAGAAAACCCACGCAGTCACGGGGAGAACGTAACAAACTCCGTACAGACAACACCCGTAGTCGGGATCGAACCCGGGTCTCTGGCGTTGTGAGGCAGCAACTCTACCGCTGCGCCCCCGTGCCGCCCTCTTTGTTCATATCACCGTACTATATCTCTTGTTTCCCTTTCCGCCTGACTCCTCAGTCTGAAGAAGGGTCTCGACCCGAAACGTCACCCATTCTTTCTCTCCAGAAGACGCTGCCCCGACCCGATGAGTTACTCCAGCTTTTGTGTCTAATCCGAGGATTCAGTGCTCCTGTACCAACCCTTCCAGCTTTCCCAAATGGGAGATGGGCACAGAGTGCTGGAGTAACTCAGCGGGTCAGCAGCATCTGTGGAGAACCATGGATAGGTGACGTTTCACAGAGTGCTGGAGTAACTCAGCGGGTCAGGCTGCAGCATCTGTGGAGAACATGTACCTGTTTAACTGTTTCTTAAACGTTGGGATAGTACCAGCCTCAACTACCACCTCTGGCAGCTTGTTCCATACACCCACCACCCTTTGTGTGAAAAAGTTACCCCTCCCGGATTCCTATTCAATCTTTTCCCCTTCACCTTGAACCTAAGTCCTCTGGTCCTCCCTCGATTTTTCCCTACTCTGGGCAAAAAGACTCTGTGCATCTACCCGATCTATTCCCCTCAATGATTTGGTATGTTACGAAAATGTTTCAAGGTGTGGTCCTAGATCCGTGTGCCTGTCTCTCCATGGCTGTGAAGGCTCTGAAGACTGAAGCACACTGGTTAGCTCCTCTCTCCCGCCAGGCTCTGTCTCAGCAAGCCCAGTTAATTAAACCCATTAGGAGCAGAGTAAACAGCACAGATTATGGCTCTGTTAATTCCAGGATGATAGCGCAGAGTCCTGTGATATCCTGAAACCATACTAGATTCATAACAGCAGGGAAACAGACCCTTCCGCTCATCTTTAGTACTCAACTAAATGGAGCACCTGCCTTTCAAGAGGGATGCCTTCCTTGTTCATAGAATCATTCTGCCCAACTAGTCCATGCGGACCAAGATCCCTCATCTAATTTGGCCTTAGGCACGGCACGGTGCCCAGCAGTAGAGTTGCTGCCTTACAACACCAAAGACCCATGATTTACCCTGACTGTGGGTGCTGTCTGTGAGGAGTTTACACGTTCTCCCCGTGGCTGCGAGGGTTTCCTCCAGGTGCTCTGGTTTCCTCCCACGCTGCAAAGACGTACAGGTTTGCTGGTTAATGGGCTTCTGTAAATTGCCCCTAGTTTGTCATACATAAACTAAATGTGCAGGTGATCGATGGTCAGTGTGGACCAAAGGGCCCGTTTCTACGCTGTATGTCCAAGCTAGACTAAAGCTAACTGACCCATATATCTAACACATGCTGTACTTTCCCTGGAGGTATTTGGTGCGAGATTGTGAAGAGAGAAAGATGTTGCCCCCAGCTGGAATGGGTAAAGAGAAGATTTACACGGATGTTGCCAGGGCTAAGAGAACTGAGCTATAGGGCGAGGATGAGTAGGGCTGGGAGTACACGAGGATGAAGGGTGATTCTTATTGAGGTGTATAAAGGTTATGGTCAATAGATCGGGTGGATTCACAACTAAAGCCCCTGTCCCACTTACGTGTCCTTGGCACACTAATTACACAACCTCGTGGTGTCGTGTTGAGGCGCGAAGGTCGCGCGCTCTATTTCACGCGTCCGCACAGCCGTCTGGAAACTTGTGACGTCATTTGAAGATAGACACAAAATGCTGGAGTAAGTCAGCGGGACCGGCAGCATCTCTGGAGGGAAGCAATGGGTGAAGTTTTGGGTTGAGACTCTTCTTCAGTCTGAAAGAAGGGTCTCGACCCGAAACGTCACCCATTCCTTCTCTCCAGAGATGCTGCCGGTCCCGCTGAGTTACTCCAGCATTTTGTGTCTATCTGCAATTTTCTTGGCCCCGCTCTGGGAGTAGAAGTGGGGGCGTATCCGGACCACAACGGCCGTGAGCCCCAGGCCGAGCTCGGCGATCGTTTGCCTGCTTCTGCTGCTGTTGGAGGTGAGATGTTGCGTCGCGCCAGGGTCTTGGGCCTGTCCCACTTTGGCCGTCAGTTACGCGACAGGCTGGTGGTGCGCGAAGATTTTGTTTGCTACAAAATTTCGGAGCCCCGCGCGACTACACACCCCTCCGCGCTTCTCAGTGGGACATGCCCCGCGCGGCCATACGATGCCCTGCGCCTCAACGCGACAACAAGGTCGCATAATATGCATGCCAAGGAAACGTAAGTGGGACAGGCCCTTAAATAAGGCAACCTTTCCACCTTAGGTATTATAGACAATAGACAATAGGTGCAGGAGTAGGCCATTCGGCCCTTCAAGCCAGCACCGCCATTCAATGTGATCATGGCTGATCATCCCCAATCAGTACCCCGCTCCTGCCTTCTCCCCTGACTCCACTATCTTTAAGAGCCCTATCTAGCTCTCTCTTGAAATAGAAACATCAGAGAACCATTCTGCGTCCACTGCACTCTGAGGCAGAGAATCAACTCCACAGACTCACAACTCTCTGTGTGAAGAAGTGTTATGTCCAATCTGTTCCGTTCGGGCTATACACCTCTCCCAAATGTGGTCTCACAAATGCCCTATATAACCATGGCATAATTTATTTGCTTTTGTATTTGGTTCCCGTAGAAGTAGATAATAATGCCATAATGATTTTGTGGCAATTTTCCAAATTTTTCTCAACATCTTCTTAATAGAACATAGATCATCCTTTGTCTGTGGAGAGAGAGAGACAGAAATCGCCATTTCAGGGCAGGGTTGTTCACTAAAACGGACATAGTATAGAACCAGGCATAAAAGGCAGCAGATGCTGGAATTTAGATCGAATAGAAAAACAAACTGCAGCAGGCCAGGCAGCATCGGTGGAGACAGAGGGATGGTTAACGTTTCAGGTCAAGACTTTGGATAGAATGCAGAACATAGGTGTGGATGGAATTCCAAGATGCTGACAATGTGGGTCTCCTCACTCCTGGAGGACCTGTAGGAGAAGATGGATGGCAGTTTAGTTTAGAGATACAGCGTGGAAACAGGCCCTTCGGCCCACCGAGTCCGCACCGACCTGCGATCCCTGCACACTACCACTATCCACACACACTAGGGACAATTTAAAATTGCACCAAGCCAATTATCTACAAACCTGTACGTACTTTGGAGTGTGGGAGGAAACCAAAGATCTCAGAGAAAACCAACGCGGGTCACGGTGAGAACGTGCAAACTCCATACAGACAGCACCCGTAGTCGGGATCGAACCCGGGTCTCTGGTGCTGTGAGGCTGCAACTCTACCGTTGTCCCACCGTGTGGTTCCTTCAAAGTCATCTCCCACGGCAACTCTCCGAATGTTCCATTACCCTTCAGCCCCATTCTCCCTTTCCCCTTTTCTGATTTTTATTTTTTTTTTATTTAATATTCCCCACTTTCTCATCCACTCCCTACAAACTGGGAGCAATTTACAGAGGGACGATTAACCTGCAAACCCGCATGTCTTTGGGATGTGGGAGGAAACACATCCTCTGTCTGGGATCGATCTGAACCTAATTTTCAGACGACCACACACACTACTTTTCTTTCACAGATGTGGCTTGACCGCTCAAATTCTTCAAATTCTTTATTTTCTTTATTTTTCAGACTCTGGCTGCTGTTTTAAAGTGATTATTACCTTGACAACATTGGTCCGCCACCTAATAACAGGCACTCCCTCTGTTTCCTCTCCACCTAATCCTCCCTGCAAACTAAAACACACTTATCCTCTCTCCCCTGATCCTAATCAACAACTCTGATTCCCTCCCTACTGAAGTTGCCTGACCTAGAACATAGACATACACAATAGGTGCAGGAGGAGGCCATTCGACCCCTTCGAGCCAGCACCGCCATCCAATGTGATCATGGCTGTGGAATTCTCTGCCTCAGAGGGCGGTGGAGGCCGGTTCTCTGGATGCTTTCAAGAGAGAGCTAGATAGGGCTCTTAAAAATAGCGGAGTCAGGGGATATGGGGAGAAGGCAGGAACGGGGTACTGAATGTGGATGATCATCCATGATCACATTGAATGGCGGTGCTGGCTCGAAGGGCCGAATGGCCTACTCCTGCACCTATTGTTTATTGTCCATTGGCTGATCATCTAAAATCAGTACCCCGTTCCTGCTTTTTCTCCATATTCCTTGACCTGTTGAATATCCTCAGCATTCTCTGTTTTTTTTTAGCATCTGTTGGTTTATTCTCTAACAATGATTTTCTTTTAGTTTTCCTGGTGAGTAACTGTGTTCCGCATGAGAGGAATAGATCGGGTAGATGCAAAGTCTCTTGCCCAGAATAGGTGAATCAAGGAGCAGAGGACATATGTTTAAGGTGAAGGTGAAGAAAACATTTAATAGGAACCTGAGGGGTAATTTTTTCACACAAAGAGTGGTGGGTGTATGGAACGAGCTGCCAGAGGAGGTAGTTGAGGCTGGGACTATCCCAACATTTAAGAAACAGCTCAACATGGATAGGACAGGTTTGGAGGAATATGGTCCAAATGCGGGCAGGTGGGACTAGTGTAGCTGGGACATGTTGGCCGGTGTGGGCAAGTTGGGCCGAAGGGCCTGTTTCCACGCTGTATCACTCTATAACTCTCAATGATACTAACTTTGGCAAGATGCACTGGAATTCATCCCACTTGGTGGCACACAATGTACAATAAGGCAGCTTGATCCTGCTCCAACAATTCTGTTCTACTGAAGAACAGTGATGCCTCCACCATGTGAAGTGCTTGCTGCTGCTGCCTGATATTTTTTGACACTACACCAATTTTCTCTCCATCTTCTCAACAGAATGTAGAATGGGACAGCATGGGAACAGGCCCTTCAGCCCACAATATCTGCGCCAGACATGATGCCAAGTTAAACTAATGTGATTCCTCTTCTTGCGTGTGGCGTGCACCGCCTAAAGTTGTTGGACAACTTGTTCTATTTGATCTTCCGTTTGTGCGCGTCGAGTTGATTGCATTAGTCGAGCCACGTGAAGGTTGCAATCTTCCACCCCAACTAATGTGCTCAACCTGCATCTCAACGTAAAAGCTTCGTAAACGGCACTATCACATCTGCCTTCACCACCACCCCTGGCAGCATTCTCCAGGCACCCTTCACTCTCTGTGTAAAAAACCTGCCCCGTACATCTGCATTAAGCTTTGCCACATTTACCTTCAAACTATGCCATCTCATCTTTGACATTTCCCCCTTGGATATTTTTAAGGCAGAGATAGATAGATATTTGATGAGTACGGGTGTCAGGGGTTATGGGGAGAAGGCAGGAGAATGGGGTTAGGAGGGAGAGCCATGACTGAATGGTGGAGTAGACTTGATGGGCCGAATGGCCTAATTCTATTCCTGTCACTTATGATCTTATGAACCTTTAATCATCGGATAGAAGTGAAAAATGCAAATGGTTTTTATGATGTAACTGCAAATTTATTGCTTGTTTCCTCGTATTGACCAACTCGGCAGATAATTGCAGTTTTGTGATGAATCAGTTCCCCAGAGACTGAGAGAGGTTCCGCTGGATTCAGCTGGAGGAAAAGCAGAGGAAGGGACAAAAACTCTCCTTCATAAACTCATAAGTCATAGGGGCAGAACTAACTAGTCCATTCAGCCCATCAAGTCTACTTCACAAATTAAATCGTGGCTGATCTATCTTTCCCTCTCAACCCCATTCTCCTGCCTTCTCCCCATAACCCCTGACACCCGTACTAATCAAGAAGCTATCATTGAGTGGCGGAGTAGACTTAATGGGCTGAATGGCCTAATTCTGATCCTATCCCTTATGAACATCTGCAGAGATGCTGCCTGATCCCCTGAGTTACTCCAGCACTTTGTCTCAATGCTAAACTGTTCTGTGTCTCAATGTTAAACTGTCCTGTCCTGAATTTGATGAATTCATGGTTGAATCTTAAGGATTATGGTGTGCCTGGAATATTTTGGGCTATTCCACAAATTTATGCTGGGGATTTGTCGCTGATTTCCCCTTTTAATTCATTTTAAATATATTTGTTGGTTCCAGCCTAACATTCAAGAGTGTTTTATTGTCATGTGTCCTGGACTGGATAGGACAATGGAATTCTTACTTGCAGCTGTACAACAGAATATGTAAACATAGTCCACCGTAAACAAGATAATAAACAAACAAGAAAGGTTCATGTCATTCACCACATTCGGTCGGAGAGGAGGAATATTCATGGGTTTATTTCGCACAGTTCGTGCTAATTTCAGCGTTTTATATATTTACCCAATTCCCTTCTGAAAGTTATTGTTGAACCTGCCTCCACAACCCGAATGCAGAGCAGTTCAGACTGAAAAACACCGAGAGTGAAAAGCAATGTCCTCATCTCTCTGTGTTGTTTAATTTACTGCTTATCATAGATCTGTGCCCTTTACTTTCCACTGCTTCTGCCGGTGGAAATGGACTTTGCTTTTTTATTCCATCAGCCCCCTCATAGATTTCAAGATGTGTTTGTTGAAGGAACCTTCTTCGCTCCACAGAGACTCCTGCAAACCCTTCCGTTCAACTGATGTTCCTCCTCACTGGCATTGCTCTGGGAAATCTCAATTGCACCTTCTCGAAAACCTTGGCATCCTTCCCCAAATTGCAACCTCAATATTCCAGCCATGGCTAAGGTGGTAGTTCACAACTAGTCGTTCAGGAGTGGTGGTTGAGGCAGAATTGATAATGGTGTTTAAGAGGCTTTTAGATTGGCACATGGAAGTGTATGGTAATAGAAGGATATGGATCATGTACAGGCAGATCATACCAAGAGGATTTCAGTATAGGAGTAAAGAGGTTCTTCTGCAGTTGTATAGGGCTCTGGTAAGACCACATCTGGAGTATTAAGAATAAGGGGTAAGCCATTTATAACGGAGACGAGGAAACACCTTTTCTCACAGAGAGTGGTGAGTCTGTGGAATTCTCTGCCTCAGGCGGATGCAGGTTCTCTGGATGCTTTCAAGAGAGAGCTAGATAGGGCTCTTAAAAATAGCAGAGTCAGGGGATATGGGGATAAGGCAGGAACGGGGTACTGATTGGGGATGATCAGCCATGATCACTTTGAATGGCGGTGCTGGCTCGAAGGGCCGAATGGCCTACTCCTGCACCTATTGTCTATTGTCTATTGTCTATTGTGTACAGTTTTGGTCTCCTAATTTGAGGAAGGACATCCTTGTGATTGAGGCAGTGCAGCGTAGGTTCACGAGATTGATCCCTGGGATGGCGGGACTGTCATATGAGGAAAGATTGAAAAGACTAGGCTTGTATTCACTGGAGTTTAGAAGGATGACGGGGAGTCTTGTAGAAACATATAAAATTATAAAAGGACTGGACAAGCTAGATGCAGGAAAAATGTTCCCAATGTTGGGTGAGTCCAGAACCAGGGGCCACAGTCTTAGAATAAAGGGGAGGCCATTTAAGACTGAGGTGAGAAAATACTTTTTCACCCAGAGAGTTGTGAATTTATGGAATTCCCTGCCACAGAGGGCAGTGGAGGCCAAGTCACTGGATGGATTTATGAGAGAGTTAGATAGAGCTCTAGGGGCTAGTGGAGTCAAGGGATATGGGGAGAAGGCAGGCACGGGTTATTGATTGGGGACGATCAGCCATGATCACAACGAATGGCGGTGCCGGCTCGAAGGGCTGAATGGCCTCCTCCTGCAACCATTTTCTATGTTTCTGTGTTATGAGATCAGTTTAACGGCATCATGTTCGGCATATACATTGTGGGCTGAAGGGCCCGTTCTTGTGCTGTTCTATGTTCTATGTTCAATTTGTACCATTTCCAAATAATACCCAAGGCACCCTTCTTGATAAAATACCTGAGTCGTTTCTTTTCAGTTCTCTGTGAAAGTTCTGCTGCTGTTTTATTTTAGTCTCAGTGGTATAGCACTCAGCAGAATTCAGCCACGTTAGTCCGCGCTCTTCCTGTTAATCAGGAACAGTTGTTACTTATCGCGTTAGGTGACAGGGAATCCGTAAAATAGCTCATTCTCAACCGTGGTAAACACTTGGTAAAAAAACGTCTGTGTAAATGAGATTCGGTGCTGGGTAGTGCAGAGAGGAACGCAAGTGGAACAGCAGAGCCGTCAAACATTGAGAATTGGCCACTGCCTTCAGTCTGGAGAAATATCACAGTGGAGTCAATCAGATACTGCAGTATAGAAACGTAGACAGTGGACAACAGGTGCAGGAGGAGGCCATTCGGCCCTTCGAGTCAGCACCGCCATTCAATGTGATCACGGCTGATCATCCACAATCAGTACCCGTTCCTGCCTTCTCCCCATATCCCCTGAGTATGGACGGGGCATGGAGTATATTAGGATCTATTACAGGCACAGACGTGGGACATATATCAGTGTTACATCAAGGGGTGTATCTGCTACAGTGAGGGGTGTATCTGCTACAGTGAGGGGTGTATCTGCTGCAGTGAGGGGTGTATCTGCTACAGTGAGGGGTGCTTGTATCTGCTACAGTGAGGGTGTATCTGCTACAGTGAGGGGTGTATCTGCTGCAGTGAGGGGTGTATCTGCTACAGTGAGGGGTGTATCTGCTACAGTGAGGGGTGTATCTGCTACAGTGAGGGGTGTATCTGCTACAGTGAGGGGTGAGGGGTGTATCTGCTACAGTGAGGGGTGTATCTGCTACAGTGAGGGGTGTATCTGCTACAGTGAGGGGTGTATCTGCTGCAGTGAGGGGTGTATCTGCTACAGTGAGGGGTGTATCTGCTACAGTGAGGGGTGTATCTGCTACAGTGAGGGTGATCTGGGGTGTATCTGCTACAGTGAGGGGTGTATCTGCTGCAGTGAGGGGTGTATCTGCTACAGTGAGGGGTGTATCTGCTGCAGTGAGGGGTGTATCTGCTACAGTGAGGGGTGTATCTGCTGCAGTGAGGGGTGAGGGGTGTAACACTGAGGAGGTGGTTCTGATCTAGGGTTGAACTCTAGGTCCTGGGTTCCTTTGGGAGCGGCAGGGCTCAGAACTGAATCTCAGCGTCTGATTCTGACAGGCCTGTTGTCAGCGAGAGACAAAAGATGAACCAGAGGCTGAATTGCTATTACACATTGGCGGATTTTTTTCTTCACCTCCTGAATGGGCATTTGGCAGAGCAGATCGTGCCTCCTTTGTTCAACCCACCGTCTTATCATTCGTCTGTCTGCTTATATCTCACCTCTCAGAAAACTCCCGAAGCGATACACGCAGACTGAATTATTTTAGAAGCTTTTGCAATCGTTCTGTAGAAAAGACTTGAGTGAAAACACTTGTGCTCAGCGATGGAGGGGGAAGAATATCGGGAACAGAGCCGCACTTTTTAAATACAGAGGCTGAGGGGGGACTTGATAAACGTAGATAGAATTATGAGAGGCACAGATGGTGTGAAGCTTGGAGTCTGAAGCAGGGTCTCGACCCAAAACGTCACCCGCTCCTTCTCCATCTCTCCATAGATGCTGCCTCACCCGCTGAGTTTCTCCAGCATTTTTAGTCTTACTTGGAAGAATCTTTTAGCAGGATAATTGGCTTCTGCAACTTGTCCCCAGTGTGTCGTTATCAAACGTCCTCAGTGTGTAGAAAATGTACAGTTATCAGGCTCCAAAATACTTCCCAATGACAGGAGTGAGATGGGAGCGTGGCCAGGCTGGTGTGGGTCTATGGTGATGCTGGCTGCCTTTTTGATGGTGGCGTCCCTTTGTTGGTGGGGAGGTCAATACCTGGGATCGACTGGGCAGTGATCACCACTTATTTCAATCTTCCCCGTTCCTGGGAGTTCAAGGAGATGAACCTGGCCATGATGCAACCAGTCCATATGCTCTTTACTGTACATCTCTGGACGTCCAAGAGAGTGTTCGTCAAACTACCAACCTGGAAATCATTTCATTCCACACGGCACTTCATTAGCACTTTCTAACTCGTTTTTCTTCACGACAGCAAGGGATTGGAACACCCTATAAGCCAGCATCAGAGATCTCCAAAACACCAACACATACAAAGATGCAACTACAAAAGCACCCCCATCTCGACCAGTACCTCCCCCACCATCATAGTGCTGAGTTATGCTCTACCTAGAGCTTTTCAGCGTTCTACATCAAAGCAACGTTAGCAAATGTGCAGACAACACAAAGCTGGGTGGGCGTGTGAACTGTGAGGAGGATGCTATGAGAATGCAGGGTGACTTGGACAGGTTGGGGGAGCGGGCAGATGCATGGCAGGTGAGGTTTAATGCGGATAAATGTGAGGTTATCCACTTTGGTAGCAAAAACAGGAAGGCAGATTACTATCTAAATGGTGTCAAGTTGGGAAAATGGGAAGTACAACGGGATCTGGGAGTCCTTGTTCATCAGTCTATGAAAGTAAGCGTGCGGGTACAGCAGGCAGTGAAGAAAGCAAATGGCACGTTTACTTTTATAACAAGAGGAATCGAATATAGGAGCAAAGAGGTCCTTTTGCAGTTGTACAGAGCCCTAGTGAGACCACACCTGGAGTATTGTGTGCAGTTGTGGTCCCCTAATTTGAGGAAGGACATTCTTGCTATTGAGGGAGTGCAGCGTAGGTTTACAAGGTTAATTCCCGAGATGGCGGGACTGTCATATGCTGAGAGAATGGAGCGACTGGGCTTGTACACCCTGGAGTTTAGAAGGACGAGAGGGGATCTTATTGAAACATATAAGATTTTTAAGGGTTTGGACACGCTAGAGGCAGGAAACATGTTCCTGATGTTGGGGGAGTCCAGAACCAGGGGCCACAGTTTAAGAATAATGGGTAAGACATTTAGAACAGAGACGAGGAAACACTTTTTCTCACAGAGAGTCGTGAGTCTGTGGAATTCTCTGCCTCAGAGGACGGTGGAGGCCAGTTCTCTGGATACTTTCAAGAGAGAGCTAGATAGGGCTCTTAAAGATAGCGGAGTCAGGGGATATGGGGAGAAGGCAGGAACGGGGTACTGATTGGGGATGATCAGCCATGATCACATTGAATGGCGGTGCTGGCTCGAAGGGTCTTCTCCATACTCTGAGCAAGTAGAGGGGTTTATGGGCTTGCCTTATGATTGCATCAATGTGCTGGGTCCCGGACAGATCGTCAGAGATATCGCTGCAGATGTGTGTCAATTAATACAATACAATACAGTGCAATACAATAATACTTTATTAGCCAAGTATGTTTTGCAACATACGAGGAATTTCATTTGCCAAGTTAGTCGAACAAATAAAAAGGAACAGAACACACAAAATACATTTTAACATAAACATCCATCACAGTGACTTCTCCACATTCCTCACTGTGATGGAAGATGAAATAAAAGTTCAAGATAGACACAAAAAGCTGGAGTAACTCAGCGGGACAGGCAGCATCTCTGGGTGAAGGATGCTGAAGGAATGGGTGATGTTTTGGGTAGAGATCCTTCTTCCGACTGAGCGTCAGGGGAGGGGGAGTTGCCGAGATAAGGAAGTGTATGCCCCTGTCCCACTTTGGAAACCTGAACGGAAACCTCTGGAGACTTTGCGCCCCACCCAAGGTTTCCGTGCGGTTCCCAGAGGTTTTTGTCCTCCGGCAACCACCTTCAACTAGCATCGCAACCGGCTTCAACTAAAAAAATTACTGATTTTTAAAACGGAAACCACTTTCGACCATTGGGGAGACTGAAAAAAACCTCCGGGAACCGCACGGAAACCTTGGGTGGGGCGCAAAGTCTCCAGAGGTTTCCGTTCAGGTTCCCTAAGTGGGACAGGGGCATTAGATATCGAAAGAGATGAAGTTCAAGGACAATGTAGAATAGACCATTGGTTATGTCGGTGAAGGTGACAACAAAGCAAACCGAGATAAAATGTAATCAGGGGGACAGTCAGACCGGTCGTAGAACTGAGAAGGGGGAGGGATGGAGAGAGATGGAAAGCAAGGGTTACTTGAATGTTCATACGAGTGGGGTGTAAGCTGCCCAAGCAAAATACTGTATGAGGTGCTGTTCCTCCAATTTGCGTTGGGCCTCACTCTGACAATGGCCAGGCTCAATCAAGCCCTGGGCTTCAGGTCCCAATATTCAGGCTTAGAAACATAGAAAATAGGTGCAGGAGGAGGCCATTCGGCCCTTCGAGCCAGCACCGCCATTCATTGTGATCATGGCTGATCGTCCCCTATCAATAACCCGTGCCTGCCTTCTCCCCATATCCCTTGACTCCACTAGCCCCTAGAGCTCTATCTAACTCTCTCTTAAATCCATCCAGTGACTTGGCCTCCACTGCCCTCTGTGGCAGGGAATTCCACAAATTCACAACTCTCTGGGTGAAAAGTTTTTTTCTCACCTCAGTCTTAAATGGCCTCCTGTTTATTTTAAGACTGTGGCCCCTGGTCCTGGACTCGCCCAACATTGGGAACATTTTTCCTGCCTCTATTGCTTTAAACAGGGTTGATGCGTTGCTGGCTGATTTGGGGTGGGTCTGGGCCCATCTTCCATGTGTGAGGACGAGCTATGTCCACCTTTAGTTTAGTTTAGCGATAGAGCACGGAAACAGGCCCTTCGGCCCACCGGGCCAGTGCCAACCCGCGATCCCCGCACACTAACACTACCCTACACACACCAGGGTCAATCTACATTGTTACCAAAGCCAATTAACCGACAAACCTGCATGTCCTTGGAGTGGGAAACCGAAGATCTCGGAGAAAACCCGCGCAGGTCACGGGGAGAGCGTGCAAACTCCGTGTAGAGAAGCACCCGCAGTCAGGATGGGGCCCGGCGCTGTAAGCGCTGTCAGGCAGCGACTCTGTGCCACAGATCAATGGGCCTGAGTTTAGAAAGTGGCCGAGGCCCATCATTCGGAGCCCTGCCAGAGCCTGCCTTGATTTGTTTTCCTCGTTCCAATTCATCAGGGTCTGTTCAGCCCTTAGATTGTAAATCCTTCCCCTCTCTGCCAGATAGATTGAAGTTGTCAGCATCTCCCGAACACTTTTATTTTTTCATTTTCTCATGGCCTGCCTCTCTTTGCGGAGCCTCTGTTCCCAGGCCCAGCACACTGCCGCTCCGATTAGGCACCGTCTCTGAGGGACAGCTTATTGTATTCATAGAGATGTGCTTCCATGGCTAAGGGCAGGGTAAGGGCACTTTGACCAGTTCTGTTGTGAAGCGACTGTTACCAGATGCCAGCTCCCCCTCCAGCTCAGCATCTACAAGAGAGCAGTTTTTAGCGATTGCCATTTATTTTTAAATTACCACAAAAATCATCGTTAATATTGACGCAAGCTGCAGCTTCCTACGTTGATTGACCAGTGAGTAGGATGGTGGTTTACATCCAAGCCCCAAAATTTAAGGGGTTGGACAGGCTGGATGCAGGAAGATTGTTCCCGATGTCGGGGAAATCCAGAACAAGGGGTCACAGTTTAAGGATAAGGGGGAAGTCTTTTAGGACCGAGATGAGAAAAACATTTTTCACACAGAGAGTGGTGAATCTGTGGAATTCTCTGCCACAGAGGGTAGTTGAGGCCAGTTCATTGGCTGTATTTAAGAGGGAGTTAGATGTGGCCCTTGTGGCTAAAGGGATCAGGGGGTATGGAGAGAAGGCAGGTACAGGATACTGAGTTGGATGATCAGCCATGATCATATTGAATGGTGGTGCAGGCTCGAAGGGCCGAATGGCCTACTCCTGCATCTATTTTCTATGTTTCTATGTAAGATAGCCACAAAAGGCAGGGGTAACTCTCAGTGGGACTGGCAGCATTTCTGGAGAGAAGGAATGGGTGATGTTTCGTGTCGAGAACCTTCTTTCAGACTGGAGACTCTGAAGCAGGGTCTCGACCTGAAACATCACCCATTCCATCTCTCCGGAGACGCTGCCTGTCCCGCTGAGTTATTCCAGCATTTTGTGTCTGTCTTTGATTACCAATGCGTTTGTTGGAATATCTGCTTCAGTCCAATGTCCCCAGGTTCTCCCCAACCAATCTCCACACTGGCTCACATAACTCCTTCACTGTAAACTAAAATATTATTTTCCAGGAGAATTTAATCTAATAAATATTTGAATGAATCATTGCTAACAGCTGGCTGGGGAACATCTTCCACAGACTCTCCGCTCTCTCATTGAAATATTGCTTCCATGGCTTAGTTTTAATTTTATTTTTATTCTTCCTTCAAGCCTGTGCTCTGAGCTATGAATCCGTTGTTCTTTGGAGTCTGGTGTCGTGGTTTTGGATGAAATGCCAAAGTCCCTTATTCCTCCTGTCCATGCTGTACTTTCCTCTTCATCCAATTCCTTTGGTATTCCGGCTTTAGTGAGGCCACTTTTGGCCTCAATATTCTGAGCAGTTTTTGGGCCCCGTATCTGAGCAAGGATGTGCTGGCGTTGGAGAGGGTCCAGGGGAGAATTACGAGAATGATCCCAGAGATGATTCAGTTAACATGTCACGAGCGTTTGGCAGCACTGGGCCTGTACTGTGTCTCTGTCACTGTATGTCATGTATGTCATGTATGTCATGTATGTCATGTTGTTACTTGTGGGCAGAGCACCAAGGCAAATTCCTTGTATGTGAATACTTGGCCAATAAACTTACTTACTTACTTACTCCCTCGCTGGAGTTTAGAAGGATGTGGGGGGGGGGGGGGGGGGGGGGGGGGGGGGGACGGGGGACCACACAGAAACTTACCGAATAGTGAAAGGCCTGGATAGAGTGGATGTGGAGAGGATGTTTCCACTAGTGGGAGAGTCTAGAACCAGAGGCCACAGCCTCAGAATAAAACGACACACCTTCAGAATGGTGATGAGGAGGAATTTGTTTAGCCCCAGGGCGGTGAATCTGTGGAATTCGTTGCCACAGGTGGAGGTGGAGGCTAAGTCATTGCTTATGTCAAAAGCGGAGGTAGATGGGCTCTTGATTAGTAACCCTCGCACAATCATTAATCAGACTTTACTGGGCTTTACCTTGCATTAAACATTATTCCCTCCATCTTGTATCTGTACACTGTGGACTCCTTAATTGTAATCATGTCTTGTCTTTTCACTGACTGGGTAGAACACACCAAAAACAGCTGTTTGCTTTAGCTCAGTACACATGGCAGTAAGGTACAGTGTCAAAGGTTACGGGGAGAAGTCTAGAGAATGGGGTTGAGAGGGAAAGGTAGATCAGCCTTGATTGAATGGCGGGGCAGACTCGATGGGCCGAATGGCCTAATTCTGAGACACTGAGACGAAAGACTGTTCCTACGTTATATGTTCTAAGACAGTCTGAAGAAGGGTCTCGACCCGAAACGTCACCCATTCCTTCTCTCCAGAGATGCTGCCTGTCCTGCTGAGTTACTCCAGCATTGTGTGTCTCTCTCGGTGTAAACCAACATCTGCAGTTCCTTCCTACTCGTGTTCTAAGTCGTTCCTGTTCCCACCCTTCCTTTCCTGGGGGGTGAAGGAGGGGGAGGGCTGGTGTTCCAAGGTGCCCCCCCCCCCCCCCCCCGAGGCTCGATTATAATCATGTATTGCTCTTCTGCTGACTGGTTAGCATGCGAGGAAATAAAAAGCTTTTCACTGTACCTCGGTACACGTGACAATAAACTAAACTGAACTCAACTCAATGTGTGTCTGAAGGTAGACACAAAATGCTGGAGTAACTCAGCGGGACAGGCAGCATCTCTGGAGAGAAGGAAAGGGTGACGTTTCGGGCCGAGACCCTTCTTCAGACTTGTTATTAGTTAAGTTTTAGTTTAGTTTACGTTGGAGGTGTAGCGCAGAAACAGGCTGCATGGCCCATTGAGTCTGCACCGACCAGCGATCCGTACACATAAACACGACCCTACACACACTACCTTGTACTTTCCGAAGAGTCCACCAGGTTTACATTTATACCGAGCCAATTAACCTACAAACCTGTGCATCTTTGGAATATGGGAGGAAATCGATGATCTCGGACAAAACTCACACAGGTCGCGGGGAGAACGCACGATCTACGTACAGACAGCGCCCGTAGTCGGGACGGAACCCGGGTCCCTGGCGCTGCATCTTGTTGTAAGGCAGCAGCTCTCCCGCTGCACCACCGTGAATTTATACCAAGCCAATTAACGTACAAACCTGTGCTTCTGCGGAGTGTGACAATAGACAATACACAACAGACAATAGGTGCAGGAGGAGGCCATTCGGCCCTTCGAGCCAGCACCGCCATTCAATGTGATCATGGCTGATCATCCCCAATCAGTACCCCGTTCCTGCCTTCTCCCCATATCCCCTGACTCCACTATTAAGAGCCCTATCTAGCTCTCTCTTGAAAGCATCCAGAGAACCGGCCTCCACCGCCCTCTGAGGCAGAGAATTCCACAGACTCACCACTCTCTGTGAGAAAAAGTGTTTCCTCATCTCCGTTCTAAATGGCTTACTCCTTATTCTTAAACTGTGGCCCCTGGTTCTGGACTCCCACAACATCGGGAACATGTTTCCTGCCTCTAGCGTGTCCAAGCCCTTAACAATCTTATATGTTTCAATGAGATCCCCTCTTATCCTTCTAAACTCCAGGGTGTATAAGCCCAGCTGCTCCATTCTCTCAGCATATGACAGTCCTGCCATCCCAGGAATTAACCTTGTAAACCTACGCTGCACTCCCTCAATAGCAAGAATGTCCTTCCTCAAATTAGGGGACCAAAACTGCACACAATACTCCAGGTGTGGTCTCACTAGGGCTCTGTACAACTGCAGAAGGACCTCTTTGCTCCTATACTTGACTCCTCTTATTATAAAGGCCAACATGCCATTCGCTTTCTTCACTGCCTGCTGTACCTGCATGCTTACTTTCATAGACTGATGTACAAGGACCCCCAGATTCCGTTGTACTTCCCCTTTTTCCAACTTGACGCATTTAGATAGTAATCTGCCTTCCTGTTTTTGCTATCAAAGTGGATAACCTCACATTTATCCGCATTAAACTTCATCTGCCATTCATCTGCCCACTCCCCCAACCTGTCCAAGTCACCCTGCATTCTCATAGCATCCTCCTCACAGTTCACACTGCCACCCAGCTTTGTGTCATCTGCAAATTTGCAATGTTTCAATGAGATCTCCTCTCATCCTTCTAAACTCCAGAGTGTACAAGCCCAGCCGCTCCACTCTCTCAGCATATGACAGTGTGGGGAGAGGGAGATACATAGATAAGGAAGTGTAAGGTGTGAAAGCAGAACAACGGGGATGGTGATTGGAGGGGAGTGTGCAATAGATCATAACCATATAACTATATAACCATATAACAATTACAGCACGGAAACAGGCCCTCTCGGCCCTTCCAGTCCGTGCCGACCATTTGTTTTCCCCTAGTCCCATCTACCTGCACTCAGACCGTACCCCTCCATTCCCTTCACGTCCATATACCTATCCACTTTACTTTTAAATGTTAAAATCGATCCTGCCTCCACCACTTCTGCTGGAAGCTCATTCCACACAGCCACCACCCTCTGAGTAAAGAAGTTCCCCCTCACGTTACCCCGAAACCTCTGTCCCTTAATTCGCATGTCATGCCCTCTTGTTTGCCCTCTTGTTTGAATCTTCCCTACCCTCAATGGGTAAAGCTTATCCACGTCAACTCTGTCTATCCCTTTCATCATTTTAAAGACCTCAATCAAGTCCCCCCTTAACTTTCTGCGCTCCAAAGAATAAAGACCTAACTTGTTCAACCTTTCTCTGTAACATAGTTGCTGGAACCCAGGCAACATTCTAGTAAATCTCCTCTGTACTCTCTCTATTTTGTTGACATCCTTCCTATAATTAGGTGATCAAAATTGTACACCATACTCCAGAATTGGTCTTACGAATGCCTTGTATAATTTTAACATCACTTCCCTACTCCTATATTCAATGCTCTGATTTATAAAGGCCAGCACACCAAAGGCTTTCTTTACCACCCTATCTACATGCGATTCCACCTTCAGGGAACTATGCACAGTTATTCCTAGATCCCTCTGTTCCACAGCATTCCTCAATTCCCTACCATTTACCATGTACATCCTATTTTGATTTGTCCTGCCAAGATGTAGCACTTCACACTTATCAGCATTAAACTCCATCTGCCATTTTTCAGCCCACTTTTCCAAATGGCCCAAATCTCTCTGTAGACTTTGAAAATCTACTTCATTATCCACAACACCACCTATCTTAGTATCATCTGCATACTTACTTATCCAATTTTCCACCCCATCATCCAGATCATTGATGTACATGACAAACAACAGTGGACCCAACACAGATCCCTGAGGCACCCCACTGGTCACCGGCTTCCAACCTGACAAACAGCCATCCACCATTACTCTCTGGCATCTCCCATTCAGCCACTGTTGAATCCATCTTGCTACTCCGCCATTAACACCCAAAGATTGAACCTTCTTAACCAACCTTCCATGGGGAACCTTGTCAAAGGCCTTACTGAAATCCATATAGACAACATCCGCTGCTTTACCCTCATCAATTTCCCTAGTTACCGCTTCACAAAATTCAAGAAGGTTTGTCAAACATGACCTTCCAGGCACAAATCCATGTTGTATTTTTCAAAACTGTCAGTACTTCCTCCTCTTTGAATCTCATAGTTTCCATAGCTACTCTACTTTTTTCCATTACCTCACAGAGTTTAATATCCTTCTCCTTGGTGAATACCGAAGAAAAGAAATTGTTCAATATCTCCCCCATCTCTTTTGGCTCTGCAGATAGCTGTCCATTCTGTCTCTCTAATGGTCCAATTTTATACCTCGTTATCCTTTTGCTATTAATATAGCTGTAGAAACCCTTTGGATTTACTTTCACCTTTCTTGCCAAAGCAACCTCATATCTTCTTTTAGCCTTCCTAATTTTTTTCTTAAGATTCTTTTTACATTCTTTATACTCCTCTAGCACCTCATTTACTCAATCACTCCTATAATTATTGTAGATATCTCTCTTTTTTCGAAACAAGTGTCCAATTTCCCTTGAAAACCATGGCTCTTTTCCAATTTTTACTATTTCCTTTCACCCTAACAGGGACATAAAGATTCTGTACTCTTACAATTTCCCCTTTAAATGTCCTCCATTTCTCTTCTACATCCTTCCCATAAAACAGAGTGTCCCAATTCACTCCTTTTAAATCCTTACGCATTCCCTCAAAGTTAGCCTTTCTCCAATCAAAAATCTCCACCCTAGGTCCAGTTCTGACTCTCTCCATAATTATAGTGAAACTAATGGTATTGTGATCACTGGTCCCGAAGTGCTCACCAAGGCATACCTCTGTCACCTGACCTGCCACCTGATCATAGTTAGCTGGGAGAAGGTAACAACAAAACCTACTCAATGTGTGTGTTATGTGTTTGTGTGCAGGTCTGAGCCGGGCAGCCCTGCCGTTCGGTCTGATACGGAGGGAGCTAGCGTGTGAAGGCTACCCCATCGAGCTGCGCTGTCCAGGCAGCGATGTCATCATGATCGAGAGCGCCAACTATGGCCGGACCGACAACAAGATCTGCGACGCGGACCTCTTCCAGATGGAGAACGTCGAGTGTTTCCTTCCCGAAACCTTCAAGATCATGTCACAAAGGTAGGACCCTGCTTGTGTACTTTGCAGCTAACGGCAAGGCTCTGTGGGGGGGAGACCACAGTCCAGGGACCTCCCAATGCTGGACATTGAGGGGCAGAGTCTGGTGGGGACCCCCCCTCCCCATCAAGGGAAGGGACATCACCCCAGGGGTCATCTTTTAGAAGGTCTGAAGAAGGGTCTTGACCAGAAACGTCACCCATTCCTTCTCTCCAGAGATGCTGCCGGCCCCGCTGAGTTACTCCAGCTTTTTGTGTCTGTCTTCAGACACACCTTGTGTTCAGTTTAGTTTATTATCACGTGTACTGAGCTGTTTGTGTCTATCTTCGGCCAACGTTTTAGTTTAGTTTAGAGATACAGCACGTCACAGGCCGTTCGGCCCACCAAGTACTCGCCGACCAGAAACCACCCCGTACGCTAACAATGTCCTACACACACTAGGGACAATTTATTATTTTACCGAAGGCAATTAACCTGCAAACCTGTACGTCTTTGGAGTGTGGGAGGAAACCGGAGCACCCGGAGAAATCCCACGCAGGTCACGGGGAGAACGTACAAACTGTACAGAGAGCGCCCGCAGTCAGGATCGAACCCTGGTCTCTGGCGCTGTGAGGCAGCAACTCTGCCGCTGCACCGCTGTGCTGCCCCTGTGAAGGGTCTCCACCCAAAGCATTTCCATTTACCTGTGTGGACACACTGTGCCTCTTGCAGTTTGCATGCCCATTAGTCAGATTTCTGTTGTGGAAGTTCCCGTTCGGTAGCCATCCATATTGGATGGACAGACTTGTTGGAGAAACTCAGCGGGTGCGGTTTCTCCAGCAGGTTTGTCCACCTTCGTTTCTCCAGCATGTGCAGTTCCTGCTTGAACATCCACACTGGGTGGTGGGTGTATGGAACGAGCTGCCAGAGGAGGTACTCGAGGCTGGGACTATCCCAAGGTTTCAGCATCAGTTAGACAGGTACATGGAGAGGACAGGTTTGGAGGGATATGGGCCAAACGCGGGCAGGTGGGACCAGTGTAGCTGGGACATGTTGGTCAGTGTGGGCAAGTTGGGCCAAAGGGCCTGTTTCCACACTGAATCACTCTATGATTCTATGACACACACTCCAATAAGCTGATGACAATCGTGTCCCTTCTGTCACTCATCCCTCTCCATCCTCCACCCTTCTCTTCTACAATTGCTCCTTGTTTCAACCCCATTCATCCCAATCCTTGTTCTCCCATTCAGCCTTCCTGTCTCCACTTATCCCATCCCATCCATTTTCTTTGCCCATTTTTCTGCATTCTCTCTCTCTCTCTCTTCTCTCCATCCCAACCCTCTCTCCCTCCGTCCCTTGCTCTGTCCCTGTCTGTCTCTTCTCTCTGTCTCTCTGTCTCACTCTCTCTCCCTCACTCTCTCCCCTCTCTCTCTCTCGCTCCCCCCTCCCTCTCCCCTCTCTCTCCCCCTCTCTCTCTCCCTCTCCACCCTCCCTCCTCCCTCTCTCTCTCTCTCTCCTCTCTCTCTCTCTCTCTCTCTCTCTCTCTCTCTCTCTCTCTCTCTCTCTCCCTCTCTCTCTCTCTCTCTCTCTCTCTCTCTCTCTCTCTCTCTCTCTCTCTCTCTCTCTCTCTCTCCCCTCTCTCCCTCTCTCTCTCTCTCTCTCTCCCCCTCTCTCCCTCTCTCTCCCTCTCCCTCTCTCTCTCCCTCTCTCTCTCTCTCTCTCTCTCTCTCCCTCTCTCTCTCTCTCTCTCTCTCTCTCTCTCTCTCTCTCTCTCTCTCTCTCTCCCCTCTCTCTCTCTCTCTCTCTCTCCTCTCTCTCTCTCTCTCTCTCCCTCTCTCTCTCTCTCTCTCTCCCTCTCCCTCTCCCCTCTCCTCTCTCTCCCTCTCTCCCTCTCTCTCTCTCTCTCTCTCTCTCTTTCCTTTCCTCCTGGCACACTCTATCCATCTTCACCTCAATGTACCACACCTTTGCGCGCTCCCCCTCGCCCTCTCTCCCTCCACGCTGCCCGTACTGATAAGCTGTGAAAGAGGACAATGGACTGACCAACCAAGTTGGAGACAAGAGCTGGAGTAACTTGAGTGGCACGGTGGCGCAGCGGTAGAGTTGCTGCCTTCCAGCGCCAGAGTCCCGGGTTCGATCCTGACTACGGGTGCTGTCTGTACGGAGTTTGCACGCTCTCCCCGTGACCTGCGTGGGTTTTCTCTGAGATTTTCGGTTCCCTCCCACACTCCAAAGGCGTACAGGTTTGTAGGTTAATTGGCTTGGTGTGAATGTGACTTGTCCCTGGTGTGTGTAGGACAGTGTTAGTGTGTGCGGGGATGGCAGGTCAGCGCGGACTGGGTGGGCCGAAGGGCCTGTTTTCATGCTGTATCTCTAAACTAAATTAAACACAACAGGTGAGAAAGCGTTTCTGGAGAAAAAGGATGGTGACGTTTAGGGTCGGACCCCTTCTTCACATCCCCTTCCAACCCAAGATGTCACCCATCCTCTTTTTCAACAGAGATGCTGCCTGTCCCGCTGAGTTCCTCCAGCATGGTGCGTCTAAATTCGGCATGAACCAGCATCTGCAGTTCCTCCCTCCACACTTTGACCAACTGAGTTGTCTGGCAGGCGCGGGCAGCCTCCGTGGTAATACATGGGCTGTGATCAATATGTTGTCTGCTCTAAACCTCAAGTGCAATCAACATAGCAAAAAGCGTCAATAGATCAATACATGTTGCTGCAATCAGCGCAGACCACTGCAGACCATTCGGTGTGTGTTGGCGCCAACTGACAGGGTTGGGAATGTCTGTTGGCTGTGGTTTGGGGAAGTGACATGACATGTCGGCTGAGGGATGATGAGCCCAATCAATAACGCTCGTGGGCCAGGATGTTCAAACCCACTTGCTAGCGGGAAGTTTGCCGGGATAATGGAGGCTAATTGAAGCTTTCCGCACAAGGCCCTTCACAATGCAACACTCAGCCAAGCACACGTTTACCTCACGATATACAAACAGGCTTTGCGGCTTTGGAACAAGGATGTGTGGCTCTGAAGCTCTGAATAGACAATATTTTTGGGTCAGGGCACTTCTTCAGACACAGCAGTCTGAGGTTGTGTCCCGACCTGAAACGTCACCTGCACAACCCACAATTAGCCACAGAAGGCTGTGGAGGCCAAGTCAGTCTACATGTTTAAGGCAGAGATAGATAGATTCTTGATTAGTGCGGGTGTCAGAGGTTATGGGGAGAAGGCAGGAGAATGGGGTTAGGAGGGAGAGATAGATCAGCCATGATTCAAGAAGGGTTTCGGCCCAAAACGTTGCCTATTTCCTTCGCTCCGTAGATGCTGCCGCACCCGCTGAGTTTCTCCAGCACTTTTGTCTACCTTCGATTTTCCAGCATCTGCAGTTCCTCCTTAAACAAAAAGCCATGATTGGCTGGCAGAGTAGACTTGATGGGCCGAATGGCCTAATCCTGCTCCTATCACTTATGACCTTGTAATAATGGCTCCATCCATTTCAGATGAGCACATTAAGAACATCACGCTATACCACATGGCACTAATTCTAGTAAGATGCGTCGCGTCTCTTGTCCAGAGTGGCCTACTTCTACTCCTATTCCTTATGATCCTTCCACAGATGCTGCCTGACCCGCTAGGTTCCTCCAGCCCTTTGACTTGAACCTATTTCCATGGTTTGAATTCCACTCGTTACTTTTTCTGACTCACCGAGCTTTTGGGGAGTAACGGCAAGATGTTTTTTCTGGCCATTTTTGTTGGGTTAACCGTAGATGTCGGTAGTTAACGGTAAATGTGGAATTCATTGCTACAGAAGGCTGTGGAGGCCAAGTCAGTGGATGTTTTTAAGGCAGAGATAGACAGATTCTTGATTAGTGCGGGTGTCGGGGGGTTATGGGGAGAAGGCAGGGAAATGGGGTTTGGAGGGAGAGATAGATCAGCCATGATTGGCTGGTGGAGTAGACGTGATGGGCCGAATGGCCTAATTCCACTCCTATCACTTATGAGCTTATGATAATGGCTCCATCCATTAGCGCGCTCTACCAAATGGCACTAATTCTAGTGAGCCAACGTTTCAACAAGCCGTGAGGGGAATAGATCGGGTAGATGCACAGAGTCTCTTGACCAGAGTAGGGGAATCGAGGACCAGAGGGGTAACATTTTCACACAAAGGGTGGTGGGTGTATGGAACGAGCTGCCAGAGGAGGTAGTTGAGGCTGGGACTATCCCAACGTTTAAGAAACAGTTAGACAGGTACATGGATACTGATTGGGGATGATCAGCCATGAATGGCGGTGCTGGCTCGAAGGGCCAAATGGCCTACTCCTGCACCTATTGTCTATTGTCTATTAATAGTTTGGAGGGATATGGGCCAAACGCAGGCAGGTGGGACTAGTGTAGCTGGGACATGTTGGTCGGTGTGGGCAAGTTGGGCCGAAGGGCCTGTTTCCACACTGTATCACTCTATGACACTAAGCCAACAGGCCCCCTCATGGTAAATCACAACAGTAGTTCGACGCATGTTACAAAACACACAAGTGTGCGTGCATACACACACACCCACGCCTGCTCATGTGAGCTGAAACGCCTCTGCATAAACACTTGAACACGCGTGTTCCAACATGCTTGCATAAATGCACGTGCACACGGGGATGTACGGTGACCGGCACCGGCACGTGTGGACATGTTAAACCCCGGGTTTACAGGGGATCAGCTCGTAAAACAAGTGCGGGGAGCGAGTCTGCGGAGGATTGCAGGCGAGTCAGACAGATTGAGTACCAGGAGAGGTCATGTTATACACTGGGCCCCTTGGTGCTTTGGCTGAGAGAGAGAGAGCGCGGCAGTGTTTGGGAGAGCTGAGGTAACTACAGCAGAGGAGCAGTGGCCCAGCCAAGGGTCCCCGTGGGAGCCCTGTTGTTTGGCTCAGCTTTCTGAGGCATGAGGCATGACTTGCCCCTGAATGTCTGGAAATGGAATTTCGATTCATTGCATGCTGCAGTTTGCTTTCACAGCAACGCCTCAAGGGAACGGCATGCGATGAAAACAATGGAATCGATTTTTTTATTCCTAACGATATCTTCACTTCCTTTAACAAATGCCACTGCGCCTGCAATGATACACAGAGTGGAAAGTTGATATCTGAACCTATTTCGTTCTCTCTCCATTACATTAACTCTGTTGTCTGAACAGAGATTGAGAACATTGGGAACATTAATGTGCCGTGGCTCTCCTGAGTTTGATGTATTTTTATCATCCATGCGTTATCCGCCCTTTCAAACTGAGATGAGGAAAAACTTTTTCACCCAGAGAGTTGTGAATCTGGGGAATTCTCTGCCACAGGAGGCAGTGGAGGCCAATCCACTAGATTATTTCAAGAGAGAGTTAGAGATTGCTCTTAGGGCTAAGGGAATCAAAGGATATGGGGAGAAGGCAGGAACGGGGTACTGATTTTGGACGATCAGCCGTGATCATATTGAATGGTGGTGCTGGCTCGAAGGGCCGAATGGAGCCTGCACCTATAGCCTATGTTTCTATGTTATCCCCAATCTGTATCCTTGCTCTTTCTATCTCCTTCGCTCCTTAGATGCTGCTGCACCCGCTGAGTTTCTCCAGCCTTTTGTGTACCCTTGCTATGATTCAGTTCAGTTTATTGTCACGTGTACCGAGGAACAGTGAAAAGCTTTTGTTGCGTGCTGACCAGTCAGCAGAAAGACAATACATGATTACAATCGAGCCGTTCACAGTGTACAGATACAGGATAAGGGAAAAACGTTTAGTGCAAGGTAAAGCCAGCAAAGTCCGATCAAGGATAGTCCGAGGGTCACCAATGAGGTAGATAGTAGTTCAGCACTGCTCTCTGGTTGTGGTAGGATGGTTCAGTTGCCTGAAAACAGCCGGGAAGAAACTGCCCCTGAATCTGGAGGTGTGCGTTTTCACACTTCTGTACCTCTTGCCCGATGGGAGAGGGTCCACCTCACCATTGATCACACGTTCACACAGGTTCTATGTTATCCCACTCACTCCCTACACAGCGCGGGCAATTCACAGAGGGCCAATTAATCTACAAACCTGCACAACTCTGGGATGTGGGAGGAAACCAGAGCTACTGTAGAAAACCCACGTGCTCACAGGGTGACAATAAATTAAACTGAACTGGGCTCGGTGGGGCGGAAGGGGAGCACCTTCAGCATCAGACTGGTCCCACCAAGATGCAGCACAGAACGCCACAGGAGATCCTTCTTCCCTGTGGCTATCAAACTGGCCAACTCCTCCCCCTTCTGTCGTGGGGTAGACTGGCTCCCCTCCCCAATCTTTGCACGACCCCAATCCTGGACTTTCCACTCGCCACTTTCATTTATCTTGTGTGTTATGACTGTTGGCCGATCAATTTCCCTCCTGGGATAAATAAAGTTCTATCGTATCGTGTTGTATCAATTCCCTGGTATATCTATATCGATCAATAGTTTCTCCTCTCTGCCACTCCCATTTGTTGGGGTGTTGGTCATAAGGTCATAGGTGATAGGAGTAGAATGAGGCCATTCAGCCCATCAAGTCTACTCCGTCATTCAATCATGGCTGATCTCTCTCTCCCTCCTAACCCCATTCTCCTGCCTTCTCCCCACAACCCCCGACACCCGCACTGATGAAGAATCTGTCTATCTCTACCCATTGATGCCCCCACAGCCTTCTGTGGCAATGAATTCCACAGATTCACCACCCTCTCACTAATCGAATTTAGGATCAAAGAGACCCTTCTGCAGATGTACAGAGCCCTAGTGAGACCACACCTGTAGAGAGAGCGAGTGACACTGAGAGAGACAGACACAGAAAGAGAGATGGACATGAGAGGAGAGACAGACAGAGAGAATAAGGGAGGGCATGACTGATAAAGGGCCCTAGTGAGACCACACCTGGAGTATTGTGTCCAGTTGTGGTCCCCTAATTTGAGGAAGGACGTTCTTGCTATTGAGGGAGTGCAGCGTAGGTTTACAAAGTTAATTCCCGGGATGGCGGGACTGTCATATGCTGAGAGAATGGAGCAGCTGGGCTTGTACACTCTGGAGTTTAGAAGGATGAGAGGGAATCTCATTGAAACATATAAGATTATTAAGGGTTTGGACACGCTAGAGGTGGGAAACATGTTCCCGATGTTGGGGGAGTCCAGAACCAGGGGCCACAGTTTAAGAATAAGGAGTAAGCCATTTAGAACGGAGATGAGGAAACACTTTTTCTCACAGAGAGTGGTGAGTCTGTGGAATTCTCTGCCTCGGAGGGCGGTGGAGGCCGGTTCTCTGGATGCTTTCAAGAGAGAGCTAGATGGGGCTCTTAAAAATAGCGGAGTCAGGGGATATGGGGAGAAGGCAGGAACGGGGTACTGATTGGGGATGATCAGCCATGATCACATTGAATGGTGGTGCTGGCTCGAAGGGCCGAATGGCCTACTCCTGCACCTATTGTCTATTGTCTATTATCTATTGTCTATTGTCTAAAGAAATTTCTCCTCATCTCCTTTCTAAAAGAACGCCCTTTAATTTTGAGTCTGTGCCCTCTAGTCAGGAGCCAGGCTCAACTCAATGGACCTCGGTGGGAAAGGGTGTTGGTAGATCAGGAGTGGGAGAAAGGTTGAGATGGGTCGCTTGGAGGGACGGCTCGCAGACGTCTGTCTGACTGTGATCGCCGACCTTAGTCTTACATTTTCCATTAACGAAAAACATGACATTTAGCCCGCACCACATTTCTCGTGCTTGGTCGAGT
>CM069166.1:1775217-1780217 GCA_035221665.1 Okamejei kenojei | reverse complement strand
ACATAGGTTTAAGATGCTGGGGAAAAGATTTAATAGGAATCTGAGGGGTTAGCTTTTTCTCTCAAGGGGCGATGGGTGTATGGAATGAGCTGCTGGAGGAGGTAGTTGAGGCTGGGACTATCCCAACGTTTAAAAGACAATTGGACAGGCACATGGATAAGACAGGTTTAGAGGGCAGGTTCACACCTCACCCTATCTCTTGTCTGAAGAAGGGTCTCAACCCGAAACGTCTCCCATCCCTTCCCTCCGAAGATGCTGCCTCGCCCACAGTCTTAGAATAAAGGGGAGGCCATTTAAGACTGAGGTGAGAAAAAAAAATTTCACCCAGAGAGTTGTGAATTTGTGGAATTCCCTGCCACAGAGGGCAGTGGAGGCCAAATCACTGGATGGATTTAAGAGAGAGTTGGATAGAGCTCTAGGGGCTAGTGGAGTCAAGGGATATGGGGAGAAGGCAGGCACGGGTTATTGATAGGGGACGATCAGCCATGATCACAATGAATGGCGGTGCTGGCTCGAAGGGCCGAATGGCCTCCTCCTGCACCTATTTTCTATGTTTCTATGTTTCTATCTACGGACTCCTACCGCCTCCTACGGACCCGTTACGGACATTCTCCGAGTTTGAATCAAGGGGAAAAGTCGGGGTAATTCGTGAGCAGCTCGGGAAAGTGGGACAGGCCCGTTAGCACGTAACAAAAAGCTTTTCACCGTACCTCAGTACACGTGACAGTAAACTACACTGGACCAAACTGAGCAGTAAACCTTGCACTGCTGAATGAACAGAAGCTGGGCACAAAGTAAACATCTTCACACAGAGACGAGGGCTCTGAATCACCAGATCCGAAGCAACATTGTGAATAATGAATCTTGTCAGGAGTGCTCTCACTCGAGCTAAATGAGTTTTATTGTTAATCTGTACTAATGAGCCGCTATGCTTTATGTCTCTGTACCATCCACCAAAGGCTATAAACGCAGTAAAATGTCTGTGTCTCACTCTGCAGTGAGCGAGTTTAATCTGAATTATATTACCACCGCACCAGAGGCTGAGAGCTTCTAGTTTCTAGATGCTGTAATTAAAATGTTGAATGGATTTGATCCTGAAATTTGATCATGCAGTCAGAACAACACAAAGCCCGCACTTAATGAGGAAGAATGACCTAAATCACTGAGTCCACTACTGGCCTTTTATATAAAACACTTTCCTCCTGCCCGATAATCTTGACAATGTCTCTTGCTTCTCAATTGCTCTAATCCCTCTCTTCAATTTCCATCTCGCTACAGTCCCCTGCCGTTCTCCAATTCTCAGCCCCCTTCACTGTTCCATTCACTCACTCCATCTTTCTATCATCCACCCACTCTGTCTCTCACACATTCTCTCATCCTTTTGTTTCGTCTCTCACCTCTCCTTCTGTTTCTCGTCTTCTCTTTCTCGCGCTCTCTCTCCTTTTACACTCTCTCTCATAGACTCATAGAGTGACACAGCGTGGAAACCGGCCCTTCGGCCCAACTAGCCCATACTGGCCAACATGTCCCAGCTACACTAGTCCCACCTGCCCGCGTTTGGTCCATATCCCTCCAAACCTGTCCTATCCATAGAAACATAGAAACATAGAAATTAGGTGCAGGAGTAGGCCATTCAGCCCTTCGAGCCTGCACCGCCATTCAATATGATCATGGCTGATCATCCAACTCAGTATCCCGTACCTGCCTTCTCTCCATACCCTCTGATCCCCTTAGCCACAAGGGCCACATCCAACTCACTCTTAAATATAGCCAATGAACTGGCCTCAACTACCCTCTGTGGCAGAGAGTTCCAGAGACTCACCACTCTCTGTGTGAAAAAAGTCTTTCTCATCTCGGTCTTAAAGGATTTCCCCCTTATCCTTAAGCTGTGACCCCTTGTCCTGGACTTCCCCAACATCGGGAACAATCTTCCTGCATCTAGCCTGTCCAACCCCTTAAGAATTTTGTAAGTTTCTATAAGATCCCCTCTCAATCTCCTAAATTCCAGAGAGTATAAACCGAGTCTATCCAGTCTTTCTTCATAAGACAGTCCTGACATCCCAGGAATCAGTCTCGTATCCATGTACCTGACTGGTCTGAAGAAGGGTTTTGGCCCGAAACGTCGCCTATCTCCTTCGCTCCATAGATGCTGCTGCACCCGCTGAGTTTCTCCAGCATTTTGTGTACCCCCCATTCTCTCATCATATGTCAGTTCCTTCTTTAAGACGATCCATGTACCTGTCTAACTGTTTCATAAACGTTGGGATAGTCCCAGCCTCAACACCTCCTCTGGCAGCTCGTTCCATACACTGGTGCAGCTGGGACACGTTGGCACGCTGGGCTGAAAGGGCCTTTTCCCCACACCGTATCACTCTAATACTCGAGGATAGACGCAAGATGCTGGAGTAACTCAGCGGGACAGGCAGCATCTCTGGAGAGAAGGAATGGGTGACGTTTCGGGTCGAGACCCTTCTCTCCAGAGATGCTGCCTGTCCCGCTGAGTTACTCCAGCATTTTGCGTCTCTCTTCGGTTTAAGCCAGCATCTGCAGTTCCTTCCTACACATTACTCACTCTATGACTCTATGAGCTGGGATTTTCCGGTCCCTCTTGTGTGATCATTGTTTTTGTCCACATTACTGGTGCCCGCTGGTATGCTGGGAACCTACCACAGAGGTGGGCGGTGAGGTCAGGGGAGGAGGTTCTTTGCTAAATTGGAAGCATGGTTCCCCCCCCGGGTTCCCTCCAGTCACGGGGGAGGGGGGAGGTGTGCCTCCGATCCGAACACACCTGAGGCGAGGCAAAGTAAGCCCGTTGTCCCAGCTGGAGAGAGAGCCCTGTGTTTACCACCGCTCTGGGAGGTGGGGTGATAGAGCAGGGAATTGAGACCTTCCCACCCTCAGCTCCCGCTGCTGAGGCAGAGAAACCTAATGGAACAACCTGCTCATTTACCAACCACTCCCTCAGCTTCCCCTTCAAAGGAAAAGTAATTTACCCACTGGAGTTGCTATTGGGAGATGAGAAGGAACCCAGGGGAGGGAGGGAGGGAGGGAAGGGGGTTGGAGATGCTGCAATATCTGCATCGACCATAGCTGGCAGTCGTAGAGTCATGCAGCATGGAAACAAGCCCAACCTGCCCACACCGGCCAACATGTCCCAGCTACACTCATCCCACCTGCCATATGGTCGGTCAACTCTACTCCAAAAGGCTGTCACAAAATGATCACTGGTGATAGGAGCAGAATTAGGCCACTCGGCCCATCGGCCAGAGGAGGTAGTTGAGGCCGGGACTATCCCAACGTTTAAGAAACAGTTACATGGATAAGACACTAGTCCCACCTGCCGGCGTTTGGCCCGTATCTCTCTAAATCTGTCCTATCCATGTACCTGTCCAACTGTTTCTTAAACGTTGAACTAGTCCCTGCCTCAACTACCTCCTCCGACAGCTCGTTCCATACACCCACCTGATTTAATGGTGGAGTAGCCTTGATGGGCCGAATGGTCTAATTCTGCTCCTATCACCAGTGGACATTTTGTGACAGCCTCTTGGAGTAGAATTGAGACCGGGCCTGGGCCTGGTGTGTTTACCGCTGGTGTTGGATGGATGGCGTGCAGAGTTGCTGCTGTTGAGAATGGAAACATCTACCCCCTGGGCCGGTTGCACTCAGCAGCACCAAGGTGACGCAACATAATCGGGCGGCAGATGCGTGGGCCGTGTGTGTGTGTAGCCCGAGGGTGTTTCCCATCACAACACTTTGCCGCTGAGCCCAGCGGGGAGAGTTCCCTCCCCCCCCCCCCCTCGCAGCCCACTCACCGAGTCCCCCAGCAGCGGAGAGAGGGGGGGGGGGCGAGGTGAAGCTCCTCTCCTGAGGAACCACACACACACACACACACCTGCCACAGGGAGGAGGACAGCCCAGCGCTGAGCTGAGGTGTTCGAGCCTCTCCCGACCCAGAGAGAGACTGAGAGAGAGGGAGGGAATCTCCACAGAGATCCCCAGCCAAAGCTGAACAGCTGCCGCCTGCCCTAACATCTTCACATTGAATGGCAGTGGCCATTTAAGACTGAGGTGAGAAAAAACTTTTTCACCCAGAGAGTTGTGAATCTGTGGAATTCTCTGCCACAGAGGGCAGTGGAGGCCAAGTCACTGGATGGATTTAAGAGAGAGTTAGATAGAGCTCTAGGGGCTAGTGGAGTCAAGGGATATGGGGAGAAGGCAGGCACGGGTTATTGATTGGGGACGATCAGCCATGATCACAATGAATGACGGTGTTGGCTCGAAGGGCCGAAGGGCCTCCTCCTGCAACTATTTTTTTTTTCTGTTTCCCCACTCACAGGGTTATGGGTCCAATCTAGAGGCTAAGTTAGTGCTTGGCCTAGAAGTGGTGAAGGGCTCTGTCACTCATCATAGATGGCCGTTAGGTAGAAACAAAGGACTGCAGATGCTGGTTTATCCTAAAGATGGACACAGAGTGCTGGAGTAACTCAGCGGGTCAGGCAGCATCTGTGGAGAACATGGATAGGTGACGTTTGGGGTTGGAAGTCCCCTGACCCAAACCAGAAGTTTGAAACCAGGGGAGTCCAGAACCAGGGGCCACAGTTTACGACTAAGGGGTAAGCCATTTAGGACTGAGATGAGGAAAAACTTTTTCACATAGAGTGTTGTGAATCTGTGGAATTCTCTGCCTCAGAAGGCAGTGGAGGCCAGTTCTCTGGATGCTTTCATGAGAGAGTTGGATAGAGTTTTTAAAGATAGCGGAGTCAGGGGATATGTGGAGAAGGCAGGAACGGGGTACTGATTGGGGATGATCAGCCATGATCACATTGAATGGCGGTGCTGGCTCGAAGGGCCAAATGGCCTACTCCTGCACCTATTGCTATTGTCTCCAGCATTTTGTGTCTGTTTTTGGAAAGATTTTGGATGCATAGTCAACAAAGATAATCGAAGATAGTCACAAAATGCTGGAGTAACTCAGCGGGATAGGCAGCGTCTCAGGAGAG